>BHFT01054560.1:0-31868 GCA_004320025.1 Laticauda laticaudata
TGCACATGTACCTTTCGGGCATTGGTTGCACTCGAATGCCCAATGGTTATCGTATGGTGTGTCTCTTCCTTCTGGTAGGCTTTGTTGAGCCATTTGTTTCTGTTTTCCAACGGCTCCAATGGCTCCCTGCCTGTCTTTCTTTTTTGGCCATAACCGAAGTCTGGGAAGGCTATACTACCTGTAACTCAATCAGCACCCCAACAACTTTCCTTTTGGGGACTATTTTGCCCTGCTGTCCCCAAGGGTGGACTGCTAAGGGTTCACAGGGGTTCAGGCAAACCCGTTAGCTCTAGCGATCGGTTGGCCCTGCCCACCTAACCCTGCTTTAGTCTGTCCTTTATTTCTGTAATTTTGAAGCTCAGCTGAGGCGTGGCATAATGGATTACCATGCCTCAGCTGTTTTACTCACCGGCGTTGCAGTGGAAAGTAAGTTGTAAAGCTGTAAAATGGTGGTTTTGTAATGTTCTTTGCGCGCACAAAGCATGCACTCACCAAACCAGTTGTGAAACTGGTAGAAGCCCACCACTGGCAAAGTTCCACCACCCTTAGCAAAGTTCCTGTCCCTAAGTCACCTGTGTTTATCTTGGTCTGGGAGTGAATATCAAGCAGAGGATTCAAAGATAAATTATTTTCATTAAAGAAAGGTCACTGCATATCCTCTGTAGCAAACAACTGTATACAGTAGTTAAACTTTAACGACTGAAATACCAACATAATTAGATCACTCAGATTCACTCAGCAGCTTTGGTGAAGCGAAGAAGAAAACAAGCAAAGAAATTTTTTTCCTGAAAAGTTGTAAGCTGCAAGAAAGTGGGAAATATTCCTGATTTTTTGAAAAATTCTACAGAGTACAAATGAGAAAGATCAATCCTGTGATTCTTTGGAAAGCTGGCAGGAAAAAAGACCTAAAGCCAAATTTTAGCTTTGTGATAGGCATAGATTCTGGGATATCTAAAAATGTTTTTTTTTTTCCTTCAAATTATCTCGACAAGTAATGGTGAGAATTTTAATTCTTTGGAACTCAATAAATTATGTAAAGATGATGAGACTCTGCCAGTCTGTAGAATAATCCTCCAAAATAATTCCTTCCAAAAAGGAAAAGAAATCACGTTTAGAATCACAGGTCCAGAAGGGAGCTTGGAGTTCTTGCAGTCCCACCCCCTTCCCAAGGCAAGAGTTCTTATTCCAACCCGGACCAATAATTGTCTAATCTTTTCTTAAAAACCTCCAGTGATGGAGCAACAACTCTGGGAGATCAGATGTTCCTTTGCGTAATTGTTTTCAAATATGGGTGGGGAGACAGAGAGGAAAAATACAGAAAAAGTTCCACCCTTTGGTGGAGGCAGCAGCTCTGAATGCTTCGGGCCACTCCATGCAGACCTAGCATGGACCCATTTTGAGGGGGCTTCCCAGGACACAAATTGACACTCAGACACAATGAGACAGGAAAACAAAACAGGCACCTGCAGAGTCAAAAATATGCAGGGAGTCCAAAACATGAAGATGGTGGCCACACTGAGGCAATTGAAGACCCACCCTTCTGGATGCATCTTGACTATTTTCACCTCCTTCTCCCGCACACACATCTGGCACCCTGAGAGAGACCGGGGGGGGGGGGGGAGAGATGGAAGAGAGAGGATGAGAGAAAGAGAGAAGATGAAAGAGAGAGAAATGAAAGAGAGAGGGAGGGAGAAGATGGAAGAGAGAAGATGAAAGAGGAAGGGAGAGAGAGAGGATGAGAGGAAGAAAGAGGATGGAAGAGAGGGAGAGGGAGGGAGAGAGGATGGAAAATAAAAGAGAGAGGGAGGGAGAGGATGAGAAGGAGAAAGAGGATGGAAGAGAGAGAGAGGGAGGGAGAGAGGATGGAAGATGAAAGAGAGAGAAGGAGGGAGAGAGAGAGGAAATAAGAGGGAGAAAGGATGGAAGAGAGAGAGAGGGAGGGAGGATGGAAGATGAAAGAGAGAGAGGGAGAGACAGAGAGGATGAGAAGGAGAAAGAGGATGGAAGAGAGAGAGGGGGAGGGAGAGAGGATGGAAGTTGAGAGAGAGAGAGGGAGGGGGAGAGAGAGATGGAGAGACAAGGAGAGAATGAGCATGGGGGAGAGAGAGAGATGGAAGAAAGAGGGAGGGAGGGAGAGAGAGAGAAAGAGAAAGAGACCTTTGTTTAAATATTTGTGGAGATCCTCAGTCATCCAGGTCATGGTTGTCCGAAATATGCTTTTTTCAAGAGACCACTGGACTTTCTGGTTTTTCTTTGAAGTTGTTTTGCTTCTCATCCAAAAAGCTTCTTCCGCTCTCTGGGAAAGGGAAAGTCCAATTCCCTCTTGAAAAAAGCACCCTTGGGACAAACCGTTGTTTAGTTCGTGGGAAGAAAATGCAAAAAAACCACAGGCACACCCTAGAAATTCAATGCATTCCTCTCTCGCGTAGAAGAAAGGGAGCGATGCCTCCTACGTCCACAGCTGGTCAAAGGGTGGGAAAGAAGTCTTGATGTTCTGCTTTGCTTTGATCTCCCCCTTTTTTTCTGACAGGGCTGTGGGACCACATTGACCCAATGTGTCCTTTTAAGATTCCCTCCAATGGCAGCCAGGCTCCCTTCTCCCCCTTTATCTCTTACAATTTGATTTCAATGACCTGTATGGAATCTGATCCACTGCAAAACTCAGCTTTATTTTCCAGAATACTGTCCTTCTGAACCTTATGAGGTCACAGGGCTACTTTTGGATAGTTTACCATATCTCGGTGTTTCTCAATCTTGGCAAATTGAAGCTGTCCCAACTCCCAGAATTCCCCAGTCACGTGGCTAGGGAATTCTGGGCGTTGAAGTTCACATCGTCAAGGTTGAGAAACACTGCCCTATCTGAATGATGCCCGAGATAACCTCACTCAGCTTGAAATCTCTGCTTGCTGCCATTGTGTAATCATCAAAATTATTGCAGGCCTCCTATTAGAAAGTAGTATTCTTTACAGTCATTGGCTGCAACCCAGCCTTCGCTGGAAATCCGCCCGTCTGCTCAGAAAACAGTGGAAGGCACAAGAGAGGAACGGGGGATGAAGGATGAAAGGAAGAGCAATATTTATTCCGTGATGGGGTTGGTTGTTTTTTTTTTGCATAGATCTTAGGGGATGATAGGGAAAAGAAAGTCCTGTTTATTTCATCCACACCCAAGCAAAGGTGATTGACTATAGGAAAAATGATAAAAAAAAATGTAGGATGGATGCAGGTAGATGAAAGATGATAAACATCAGATCTACCATGGATATCTGTAGCATCCTTATGCGGCCATTGCTACTTGGACTTACCTCTCCATTAACCTTATGCAATATTTGCACGATAGGTAATCCTCAAATTACACCCACAATTGTGACCGAAATTTCTGTTGCTAAGTAAAGCAGTTGTTCAATTTGTTGTGCTTCATTTTATGACCTTCTTGTCACAGTTGTTAAGTGAAGAGTGAAAATCAACTTATTTTCCAAAGCACCAGAAGATAAGAAACAATGGATGGAATCTAATGGAGGAGAGAAGCAACCTGGAATTGAGGAGAATAGAATGGAAGAGAGTAACCGAGTTGGAAGGGACCTTGGAGGTCTTCTAGTCCAACCCCCTACCTAGGCAGGAAACCCAACACCTCTTCAGACAAATGGTTGTCTAATCTCTTCTTAAAAACCTGCAGTGTTGGAGCATTTACAACTTCTGGAGGCAAGTTGTTCCATTGATTAATTGTTCTAACTATCAGGAAATTTCTCCTTAGTTCTAAGTCGCTTCTCTCCTTGATTAGTTTCCACCCTTTGCTTCTTGTCTTCCTAACAGTGAAGACAATTAACCAGTGGAACATTTGCCTTCAGAAGTTGTAGGTGCTTCATCACTTGGAGCTTTTTAAAACAGTTTTTGTACCAGGGACCAGTTTCACGCAGGAACACTTTCTCAAGGACCGGCAAAATCAATTCTTCCCCAAGAGTAAAGGGATTCTTAGCTTTAGCTAATATAAAATCTATATTTTAATCACGATTACTCATTCTTTGCGGCCTGGTACAAAATGATCCACGGACCGGTACTGGTCCGGGGCCCGGTGGTTGGGAACCCCTGTTTTAAAAGACTGGACTGCCACCTATCTGGACTGGTATAGAATTACCTGCTTGAGCAGCGGGTTAGACTACAAGACCTCCAAGGTTCCCTTTCAGCTCTGCTCTGATGGAATCACTGCAGTGTGAAAATGAACCATGGGGCCATGAAGCAAATCTGGCGTCTCCCATTGATTTTGCTCATCAGAAGTTGGCTGGGGAGGTTACATGGTCATCATATGACCTGGCACAGTGCAACTGTCATAAATACATGCCGGTCGCCAAGTGCCTGAATTTTGATCACGTGACCACGGGGAGGCTGCAACACTGGTAAGCGTGTGAAACAGTCCTTAAGTCACTTTTTTCAGTGCTCTCGTTAACTTCGATCACTAAACGCTAAATCTGCAGCTCAAGCATCTCGTGTGAACCCAGCCACCCGCGTGTGAGGAACAGGGACGGGTTAGTCAACCGGGAGATCACTGAAGAAACCAAAGGGGGTTTTTCTTTGGCAGGGATCACGGCCCTGCAACTCATCCCCCGTTTGGAAGAAAGCGGCGACTTAGGGCATTCGCAGACGGATGACCCGGACTGACACGTGTGAATGCTTCCGAGGGTTTGTTGGTCTGATTTCATGCAGGTCGGGCAGCTCTGCGGGTTCCTTTGTTTTTTTGCCTCGGATGCCGCGACAGCTGCAACGGAGCAGAGCAACACGGGCAAGGCAGCCCGTCCCCTGCGCGGGATCCGGGGCTAACACGCGGCGCAACTACGGATCCCTCTTTTGCAAGCCTCTTTGCAGAGGTCTCCAAACTTGGCAACTTTAAGACTTGTGGACTCCAACTCCCAGAATTCTCCTGGGTGTTGAAGTCCACAAAAGTCTTCAAGTTGCCAAGTTTGGAGACCCCTGCCTCTTTGGAAGCGGCGCAGGCGCAAACGAGAACGGGCGCCTTTTTCCCCTGGCCACGCCCCGCCCCTGACTGATCCCCGCCCCCAGAAAACCGCTGGGGGGGCGTGGTGAATCGCCGCTTGCTTCTGCCATTGGGCGGTTCCTAACTGGGGGGGCGGAGTCAGGGTGGCGGGAAATATGAACCTGGAACCCGGAAGCCTCTTTGGAGAGTTCCCAGAACTGGAGAGCTGGAGTTTGCTCCGTCCTGCCTGGAGGAAGAGGAGGCCGGTAAGAGGCAGCGAAGCCCGCAAGCGCTTCGTCTCAGGCAGAGCACTCCTGTTCAGGGTTGCAAGGGAATTACTCCTAGGAGTACGAATGAAGGGGAAGAGCCTTTGCACGGGGCGCTGGGTGAATCCCGACCGCATGGAGTTGAGATTTGCTGTCTTGAGAAGCCCCAAAAGTGCTTTTTTTTTTTTTTTCCTTTTCCAAGCGTGAAAAAAAATGTTTTCTGAGCAACGTGCGATCTATAAAGTCAAATGGTTCTCCTGGGCTTCATGTCATAACGTTGCTGTTTTCAGCTATACAATCTTGTCCACCGGCTTGGGACTTGGGAGNGAGACTTCTGACTTGAGAAGGTTCCCCACCCAACCCTGCAGGTCCCTTTGGATGGGGAGACGCTTCTGTAGCACCTTTGGAGGGCAGTTCCTGGGAAAAGAAGATTTGGGACTTGTGCTATGGAGATTCCTCATAAAACGGGTGCAGCCTGCCTCTCCTTTCCTCATGTGGGGTGTATGTATAATAAACATGTGCAAACAGGTTTGCTTTGGGATGCTGTCCAAAGCTGAGCAGCGTTGGGCCTGGTTAACGTTTGGGTGGGAGAACACCAGGAGATTCCGGGAGTATTTTGGGAGTTGAGAAATGGAGAAGGTGAAGCGTGCTATATTGCTGCCAGGAAAACAAGTACTGACCATTGTCAGTATTGTTGTTTGGAACTGAGCTGAGCTCAAAGGAACCTTGACCTTTTCATTGTTAGAATGCCTGGACTATCTTTCCATGAGCCTTTCTATCCTATTTTAAGAATTACAATTAATAAATAAAATAAGAAGAAATTACAATTACAGTATCCTGGCTGGGGAATTCTGGGAATTGAAGTCTTAAAATTGTCATGGTTGAGCAAACATGCTCACCTCTAGTTTTATGATTTTTAATTTGTGTGTGCAAATCCAGTCAGTCTTGATTACTTTATGGTTGGATATATGTACAAATGGGTGAGTTAATTTGGTGGCCAAGTAATTTGGCAAAGAAGTTGTGCAAAGGTAACCTTAATCTGAGTACACTCAAAGACTATGAGGCAGTTGCAGTTACAAATTGGTTGGTCGTATTCTTGGACATTTCAGCCTTACAAATGTTAGTCAGTTGGGATTCTTCTATTTTGCACACTGGTTTTTGTTCACAATGTGCTTCCAAAGTTTTGATATGTTTTGAGGAGTTCCCTAATTTGCATCTTCTCTTTGTTTTCATGCTGAAGGATATTTCATGTAGTCCAAAGGCAGAAAATGAAGAGGAAAGGCAGAAGTGCTGTTGGAAAGCAGCAGGACTCTTGTGATGTGTGGCTGGATCCTTCAGCACTCAAAAGACGCAAAGTGATGGTAATTTATATCCCACCTTTATTATTATTTTTATAAATAATTCAAGGTTGTGAATTACAAAATACTCTTCCTATTTTTCCATAACTCTGTGATGTGTGTTGGACTGGGCCAAAGACAACCAGCCTGCTTTCATCTCTAAAGCAGAACTAGAAGGCTCTAGATCTCTTGGTGATTGGACCCAAATCACCCAGCTGGCTTTCATGCCTAAGGCAGAACTAGAACTCACAGCCTCCTGGTTTTTAGCCTGCCATTTTAACCACTAGACTAGACCAAACTGGCTCTAATGTACTAAGATAGTTTATTTCATACAGCAAAATAACACGAGATGTTTCATTGTGCAGGTTAATCTGAAACTTGTCATCTTTCCAGGCCTTCAGATAGTGGAGCCCTTTGTGGCCTGGTTCATACAACAAGCTAAGCCATAATGGCTTGCTCGTTTTGGGGTTAATGTATTGGGTGAATTTGCCTGATTGGGATTTGTATATTGTGATTTATATTTAGCATAAATTGAGTAGGAAACCGGATCATTGTGATTTTGTCAATGATGGTTAAGCTAACCATGATTTAGGATGTACAAGCTTAGCCAGTATCTGCCTTGGAATACTGTATCAAAGAGGAAGTCTGAGGAGATGAACAGGTTGGTAAGCACCTAGGAAATCCATAAGCAGCTCTGGGTCAGACATTATTAATCTTACCTTAGTTTGATTTTGATTTTTTTTGAGAGTGACCTTTTAGAACAGGGGTCCCCCAACTTGGACTTTAAGACTTGTGGACTTCCACTCCCAGAATTCTACAGCCAGCAGAGAATTCTTGGAGTGCGAGTCCACAAGTCTGAAAGTTGCCAAGTTTGGGGTTCCCTGTTTTAGAACCTCTGGAAAGATGCCTTAAAGTCACATATAACAATAGTATTAAGTACCAGTATTATGGTGCCATACAGGTAGTCCCTTGATTTGAGATTGGTTGCTTAGCAACTATTTGAAATTATGATGGACCTACCTGGGGGATACTTATGGCCCAGATTTGAAGTTATGATGGGGCTGGGGTGGGATGGAGAGACGGCTGTAGTCACATGACTGCACTTCAAATGTTCATTAGGCTGCACTTACAGCTCTTGGAAGCATTCCATGGTCATGTGACTACATATGACCAGTTTTGATGAAAACTTGGCAATTCTTATCAGCAAAACTATGCTCCCAGCAAAACATTGGTTTGCTTAACAACCGTGATTAACAAACGCTTCAAAAAAGGTGATTAAAATTAGATCAGTCACGTGACTGACTTGCTTTGTGACCCTCATGACCATTACGATCATAACCCGAAGATCATCTCTAGTTGAAAAAACATCAGGTTATTTATTTTACTTACTGGTCACACATTGCAAAAACATGGTGGGAGGAAGGAGGGTTCCTTTGGCTTAACACGGGTGTAAGCAACCTGTGGCTCTGGAGCTGCATGTGGCACTTTGGGCCCTCTGCTGTGGCTCCCTATTGGGTGATCCCACCACTGGCTGGCCCCGCCCCTCACCCTCCCCTCCCAGTTACTCACCTCGCCTAAGCAGGTAAAACATAAAAAACAGAAATGGGAGGGAGAGAGAGAGAAAGACCCACTTCCCACAGAAAACACTGGGAGCCACAAAACCTGGGTAGGGTGTGTGTCATGTGACTGGGTGGGAGTGACTTTGAGTTGGCCATGCTCCCCCAGCTTTTGAGGCTCCCGGTGTTTTCTTTTCTGTGGGAAATGGGTCCAAATGGCTGTTGGACTGTTTAAGGTTGCAGACCCCTGCCTTAACATGTTGTGCAAACCTAAGTTAGTCATAGCATGATGGCATTTTTCAAAAAGAAGATACGATTGCCAGGAAGGTTTTGTGACCAGGAACTCTCCTGTCAATAGAGGAAATAACACTATGACAGCAGGGTTGTCAAACTGGCAACCTACATGAAGCTGGATGCGTCACATGAAGCCATGCCCACCCCAACTCCTTGAAGGGAAAAAACACTGCGGTACATCACGTGACGACAATGTGATGTGTCGAGTTTGATTCCCATATACTATGCCTATTGGTTGCAGATGTTGTTCAAATTGGTTTTATCTAAGTAAATCATTATTAATTTAGGGTTTGGGATTAATGAAGCGTATGCAATATGCTAAAGGTAATGGATGAGGAACAGTTGCTCTTCATTCTGTATTTTGTTCCATCTAGAATGTTGCCACTAAGTCAGCCTTAACTCTCCTGGGCCGGGACTCCCATCCTTCTGCAATAATTGGAGCTCATCCATGCAATAAACAAACCACTATTTCTACTTTCTTCACTGCTCAGAAAGCAGGTACAGTCTGTTTTTTCCTCCCCCACAAGCGGGAACAATTGTTCGGTACTCATGACATGGGAAGAGAATTGTCTTCACAGAAATAATTACCAATTTGACTCATTATGCACACTGCACTGTAACATCAGCAGATCCAATGGCTCAAGTTCTTTGCTTTGCTTAAGCCACAATAGACAAATCAAGTGTACTGTGTTGTGTAAATGCAGCTGGTAGGTTTGTAGCTATGTTGGGTAAAATGAGGGACCCCAAAACACAGATTTCTCCCTCCATAATCCTCCAGTAAAAAAACCCCACCATTTGCTTTATTTTGTTGCTGGGGGAGAGGAGACCATATAGATATGAAATTGTTCAGAGTTAGGCTTTGGAAGAATGAATGAAACTACTTTAGGCTTAACTGAAATAAATATTTCTAAGTTTATGCTTGTGTACAAATACAATGAGGCTACACACTGATAATCCCAAAAGGGACTGGGAGAACATGGCACTGTCTTTTTTCATTATGGAGTTACAGGGTGTGCTAAGCCAAAGCTGGCTGAGGGACTCTGGGAGTTGAAGTCCATGAGTCTTAAAGTTGCCAAGATTGGAGACCCCTGTGCTAAGCCATCATGTAATCTGCCAGATTCTGGCATTAGGCCACTATGGTTATAATGAACAGTGGCTTAGCACAATATAAACTCAAATTCTGGATTCCTGTTAAAATGAGGCAGAAACGAGAGTGATAGGTCTCTGGGAAATATAGTAAGTACTCCCACCCGCCCGCCCGCCCAGGTTTAATCTCCTCATTAATGCAAGGAGGGGAGTCAATTTAACAATGCAATTATTTAAAATAAATATTTAATTTTTTTGTCATTCACATTTCATTCTGTCCTTTATTTTGCATCCTTTCTTTAGTGATTCTATTCAATTTCTTTGATATTAATGGAACTCTTGTCCTGTGGCAAGTTGGCCACAGCAAGTTGGCGAATTGTACCAGGTAGATGGGGGTGCAGGGCTGTAGCTTTGCTGACACTTGGAAGCTATTATCTTTTCTTTTATGTATACTGAGAGTATTTACACCAAGACAAATTCCTTGTGCGTCCAATCACACTTGGCCAATAAAAGAATTCTATTCTATTCTATTCTATTCGCCACATTTCCAGTGGGACCTGGGGCCATGTTTTGGAGTTTAAAGGTAGCAATTGAAAGAGTTTGCCTGCCAGAGTCTTTGTCCTGGCAGGAAATTATATTCTCATCCTTAACTCCTGAAAATTTCAACCATATCCATTTACTATCATGGAATGGTTTTCTATGGCCCTAACACAAAATCAGAAGCTGTATTGCAGCCCGTCACGCAACCACTTCACTCCCCCATTACTGGAGAAACGCTGCGGTCTGCTCTTGAAAAGTGGAGAGAGGTGGGGAGGCTTATGAACTTTCTTGGATATAATCATTGTGAAAATGGAAGCTCTTCAACTACATCAGGGTTGCAAAAAGCCCCACCACTAGATGGCAGCAAGAAGATAAATGTAAACTTTTTAGTGCCATCTAGTGGTCAGCTTTTTCACCCCATATTTGAGCAGCTGCAGTCATTGCACATTTTCAAGGCTAGATAGTAATTAGTAAGTTAAGTAGTAAGTTCAAATAACTTGCACATACATTTGCCGAGCTCTATATAAGAGGATTTATTTGCTATTCCATCGCATTCTTCACTGCAAACGCATACAATACACACAATGTCATCCAAAAAACTTTTGTCTCTCCACTGCATTACTACTACTAAAAGGTGTGGTGGATGTGTGACAACTCCTGTTCCCCTACTTAATCTTCACAACTTCAAAAACTGGGGAAAAGGTAATTGAGGAAAGCAGCAACTTTTGAAAAAAAAAATTCAAGTCTTTTCTTTAGATAACAGTTCTTCGTTGGTTGTTTCTTTCAATTCCACAGAAAAGCAAGAGAAGGAATAATTGAGATCTAGTAAGAAAGACATGTTGATCATTCAAGGCATAGTACTGGTTACAAGAGCCTGATCAGTATTTGTATATATTTGGTTCAGTGGTTAGCAAGTCAGGTTTTTGCAACAACAAACGCATCCCCCAAACCTTTTCTTTTAAACACAGAGGCTAAGGCACACTTTTTCTCTGAATAAAGTGATCTTCCCCTCCTTGACAAGCTTTAGACTAGCCCAAGTCCCTGTCTTAGTAAAGTTTCTGGAAACCACCGTAAATCAAACGGGGAGACGGGGTCCCTTCCAAGGGCAGGTCATCTACCTAGCAGGAAGAACATCTGATCTCTTAGATTCAGGGAGACTCTTGAGAGACGGAGCACATGAACCTCTCCGAAGAATAGGATTTTGGATTTATAGCATTTTTCCCCCCAGTCATATATCTGGCTCCTGAAGTAAAAGAGCTGCACCTGCCATTTCCCTAGACTACGAGGCTATATAAAGGCTGTGTATTTGACCTCTGGCTGATTCAGATTCCATTGTTTTTGGCAGGGGAAAAGACCACAGACCCAAACAAGCAGTTAACGACCTCCGCTTCAAACAACCTTGTCAATCTAAAAGACTCTGAATTGCTTAGAGGGAAAAGGATCAGGGCCCCAGCTTCTGCCCTTCAACCATCAAGCCTGCAAGACTGCCAAAGCCAACCTGCAAAGGCAACGAAGGCTTCAGGTCTTTTCCTTTGCAATTCTCTTTCTGCTCGAGCACAGAGCCACCCCAGCAGCTTCTCTGTTGCTCGGGAGGAAGACGCCGTAACAGAAGGGGAGGCTTTTCTAACGACAGATCTCATGCAACACCTGGAAGAAAAGGGGGGCCTTCAGCAGCAGGTGGCTCCGGGGTCCCCCCTGAAAGAGAAAAACGATGGCTGGCAAAGAGGAGAGAACCCCACTTTGTTTTCTCAGAGAAGCCCAAGTTTTAAAATAATTCCCAACCAAAGAATGGGTGCAGGGAAACGGCACAGACTACTTTCCTCTTCGGCGGACGACTCTGAAAATGTGGATCCTGAACTGGAAGCAAACCTACCAGAAGCAGCACATTTGAGAGAGTTCAACCAAACTGGACTCTGCAGAAAATATACGGACTCCAGTAGCCGTGAGACCAGCTCCCTAGATTCAACTCAGAGGCTGTTCACACAGGACTCTGAGGGCTACAGAGTCATTTTGCACCACTTTGGAGGAGAAGGAAGCAAAGCGTCCTTGGCAAAGGAGTTCTGGTGGGGCAAAGGGACCCCTGTAAGAAGCTCCTTCAATAATAAGAGCTGCTTTAGGGATGGTTGGGCTGGAGACAGAAGCCCCCCTGGGTCTCTGGGCAGGAGCGTTTCTCCTCTGACAGCACGTAGGGAAAAGTCATGTTACGACTTGCTATTCACAGAGGATTCAGAAGGCAATAAAGTCATTAAACACTAAGTCGTAATTGCTCTGTGAGATAGCGGTGCCTCCTTACAAAACAAACCTGGCTTAAAGGGCCCCTTTGTATATTGCCTGTGGCTGCGTGTCGTGTGGCATACCTAACATGTTTTGTTCAACATGCTTTCTTCGGTGTGGGAGCTAATAAAAGAAATGGAGGAATGCAAGCTTAATCCTGGTGTTCTAGAAAGATGTCAGGCTGCTCTAGAATTGTTCGAGTTGAGATTTGACCAGCTTTCATTCAGGTAGCTTAAAGGTCTGCTAAGGTAGGTTTCAGCCAGACCCATTGGCCATAGCACCGCTTAAAAGTTGGTATTGCAGACCAGTTCTCGCTGCTTCAAAATGGAGGGCGGGGGGGAGGGGGAAATGTCCTGCTTTAAAAAAAACAACAGACAACCTGCCAGGTTGCATAGCTAGTGAACCTAACTCCATGCAATTTCAGCAAGATCCACCCTGCCAACATGGGTCTACTTCTCTTCTGCTCCTTTAGGTGATGTTTAAGACCAGAACACCAGTTTGTACATTTAACAAAGAACTCCAATCAATGAGTATGAACAGGACTCACAAGTTGTTCTGCCACAATGAGAAGCTGATGCTCTGCAGAGATTTCAATCAGCCTGAACCTCAGGCTAATGGCAAGAGCTTTTGGGAATTGTAGCCCAAAATGATGAAAATACCAGGTTGTCTACATCTGGCTTTACAGTATCTTTAACTCAATAGAATATTAACAGAGAAAAGAGAAAAGAATGGATAAAAAGTGGAAACTTGTTTTGTGTGCCATGGGAAAGAGTGTTATAAATTCCCTGAGGGTAGAAGTTAGTGATTTAAACCATCGTGGTTCCCCTAGATAACAGTGGCAGCATCACAAACTATCATGCTACAATTGCTGCTGACAAAGGACCAGCCAGTGCTGAAAAGGCTTTTAAAATATACTGTAAAAACTTTTCCACACCTTTGCCCTTCTACAAATTGCCAAGAAGTTCTGAAAGATAATTAGTGATAATATTTTTAAACATGCAGACAAGCCCTAGAAAACACCTTCCAACTGCTTTAAAAATGCCATGGCCTGATGCTACACCAGAGTCCAAGGTGTTGATGTGCAAAATATTGGGGAGGAAGGTAACTGAGGAGCTGCTTTGAGGGTTTTTGGGTCACAGATGCTTCACTAGAGATGTTTGTCGATGCACATGAAGATAAAACTGCAAACATAACACAACTGTGCCAGAACCCCATGAGAAAAAAGTGCTCTGCCTGGACCAAAACTTTGCAAAGCCCATCTTCACAATAGGGTTTTATTCTCTAATGCCAATACAAAAAATCAAACCACCCTTGGATTGTGTTGACCATCCCCACCAGTGCTAAAGTATATTATCAAATTCACTGGTTATTTTGTTGCCCTCCCACTAGAAACCTTTTCCATTTGTGTTAACCTGCTGGCCCCTGAGCTTAAAGCAAAGAGTGAGGCACGCAGATGTTGTGTTGTCTCAACAAATGAATTTTAGCTTTACAGAGCTGGATTACAAGACTGGGTAGCAGCCTAAATTCAAAGGGATAAAGATACTTTGGAGTGCACACCGATGTGCTTCAACTCGATAGATGTATTTAAGGAGGTGTTGATACGTGGACTCCAAGTCTACTTTCAAATCTGTAGTGCTGCACAGCTTTATGTATATCATCAACAGCCAGATTTTAAATTCAATGCTTAGATTAGATGCCTGATTCC
Organism: Laticauda laticaudata; assembly: GCA_004320025.1. Taxonomy (NCBI): domain Eukaryota; kingdom Metazoa; phylum Chordata; class Lepidosauria; order Squamata; family Elapidae; genus Laticauda; species Laticauda laticaudata. The sequence goes on from BHFT01054560.1 coordinate 14,025, forward strand.
ATCTTTAGTAAACTATATGTCAGTTGTTTGAAGAATGCTGGTTGTTGAGGGAGGCTGCAGAAAATAAGAACTTTTCAGAAATCTATCTTTACAAAACGAAATCTTGGGACTCAACAGTAAGTATTCACAGGCTTCATTTCTGCAATAAGAATATAAAATGAATTTCTTTTTTAAATGAAAATAATCACTGTCAGCCACTGGCAATTCCAACTTTAAAAGAATCCATATTCACTGCTTCAGTTCAGAATGTGGAAAAGTTTTACCTTTAAAAAAATTTATATCATTTGGCTGTGTGGAAAAAAACCAGCAAAATGTCAGTTTCTCTCAGTGTGTTCCTTTTGCACAAAAGCACACAGGAAGCCTAAAGGATATTTAATGTTCAAGAAAGGCAGCCACTGTAGAGAAAAAAATTTAAGCAGCATACTAACATAAGAAATGAATGTAACTAGTTCTTTTTCATATTTACATCTTCATCTTTCAAAGCAAATTTCCTTCTTAAAACTTCTGCTATAAGAATCGCAGGATCCTCTTCTTTCAGCAAACTTCTGTTCCTGAAAGGAAGATACCAGATGAAGGCTGATACATAAGAGTATGGGAAGATTTTCATAAGCTGCAATTGTTCCTGAATTATTTACCAACCTAAAATATTTACCAACATTCTAAAATAAGCTGGCAGCCTTTTCATCAATTTTATTACCCGAGTGGTTTATTTTTTCCAAGATCATAGCTAAGATGATACGATCTACAAACATTGTACTATAAAGGGCTTGGATCAGGCGTGTCAAACTCGCCAAGTTGTCACGGTGGTGTCATGTGATGTATCAGCAAACCTGCCAACCCCTGATAAAGGAAAATCTGGAGACCCATGAAAAAAAATCTGGAGATTCTATAAAAAATAGTGAGATTCACGGTCACGTGAATAACTAACCAATCAGAGCGTGTTATATCCGGTGGTAGAAAAAGCAAAATGGAGGCGCCCAGAGTGAAAAGAAATGTGCTGTATGTATATATGACTGTATGGTAATATCGATATTGCGTGATCTGAGAAGTGGCGTCATGTCGTTTGTGTGAGAATCAGATTTATGCGCGTATAAGCGCATACGACCCCCCAAATTTGAAAAAAAAAGCGCGTTTTAAATTTGGCGTGAGATTGAGGAGCCTTGTCGTGAGACCGTGAGACATGCCAAAAAATCGTGAGACTCACGGCAGAACCGTGAGAGTTGGCAGGGCTGAATCAGGACTTTGCTGCCCTTCGCTAAACCGGGCAGGGGCGGGGCCAGCACATGATGCATCAGGACCATGGGCCGCAAGTTTGACACCCCTGGCTTAGATCAGTGTTTCTCAACCTTGGCTGCCTGGAGAGTTCTGGAAATCCACAGGTCTTAAAGTTGCCAAGGCTGAGAAACACTGGCCTAGATTTTTTATTTCCTTTGGCTTGTTCTCATTAGCTTTCCCTTCCTTTCTCAACTTCCTTGCTGTAAGAGTCTTTCTTTCATTGCCTAGCAGAGACTTCTCCTCTTTCCATATCCCAGATGAAGCCTTGTCTCTTTTGCACCATGGAGTGGAACATGAGTGTGGGAAGGGGCTCCTGGGGAGTGGTGGTGCTCAGAGCAACACATCTTAGGGTGCTAATGGTGTTGACTGGTTAGCCAAGTCCTTCCACTATGGAATATTTACAGTCAACAACCACAAAAGATGCATTGCCCTAAAATTCAAAACAATACAATAAATACTCTATGCAATAAGCAACCATGTTGTTCAGGTTACTTTAAGACCCATGGACCAACTCCCAGGGAATCAAATTATTAAAAGACTGGCATGGGGGTTTGGAAGTAAACGTATTTAAATGTGAGCTCTTTAAACACTGAATAAGTGAGCCACTTATTTATAATGTGTTTCTCACATTTGTTTCAGCTTTAATTTTCATCCAGTTTCCCCCTGATAATGAGATAATTCTGTTTACTGGTTTAATTAACTTGAGGTAAGAGCAAGAATCCCAATGGATGAGCATATTAAAAGGTGCCAGGAGGATTTAAAGTACAGTTGATGTTAAGCTCTAATATTATGGAAAAGCATCCTTCAAAGAACTCCACCCTTCCTTCAGTTCTGTTTTGCTCTGTACATTACAGGTAGTCCTTGACCTATGACGGTGATGGTGAACCTTTGGCACATGTGCCACAGGTGGCATGCAGAGCCATTTGTGCTGGCACGCAGGCAAACTTGCCTCACTGTGCATACGCGTGCCTCACAGCTGATTTTCGCCTGGTTTGAGGCCTTTTTCGGTCTCCCAGAGGCTTGAAAAAAGCATCTGCAGGCCGAATAGGCCCGTTTCATCACTTCCTATCATACCAGAAATGATGAAACAGGCTATTCGGCCTGCAGAGGCTTTTTTTCAAGCTTCTGGGAGGCCGAAAAGGGCCTCAAACCAGGCGAAAATGCAGTGCAGGTAAGGGGGGCGTGGGGAGATTGCACATGCATGCGCAGGGGATGTGGGGGGGGGTGCGCATTGCCTTTTGGGAGGTGCCATGCAAACACCAACGTGCACACAATTTTTGGCACAGGAGCCCAAAAAGGTTAGTCACCGCTGACCTATGACCATAATGGAGCCAGTTTTCAGCAAAAATGTTGTAAAACCAAGTCACATAACCATGGGATGCCAACAGCTGTAAATGTAGGCCAGCTGCCAAGCCCCTGTGACTGTGGGGGTATGTATGTGGGTGGTGCATCAAAACTTTGGAACCAGGTTGTAAATAACTTGGGGGACGGACGTATCAGCACTTTGAGCGATGCTAATGGACCAACTGTAAACCAACTTACTTCCTGCGCCATTTTGAAGGATTAAGGAGATTAAGGAAACTCACTCTAAAAACAAGAACTATGATCGTCAACCAAATGTTCCTTTTTAATCTGCTGGTGCCCCCTCCTTCCTCATGTCATCATCAACAGGAGACACATATGCACTCCTTCATTAAGTGGTCTATATTCATCAACCTAGTCCTTAAACAATTCGACCTTCACTTGGATCATGCAGAAGGGTATCATAACAATCAAGGTTGTGTGGAAGGGAAATATTAACAGCCAGTTACTGCTTTGGTGCCTATGTATCACTATACCAAATCAAAGTTAAACTGAGTAATTGGTATGGTACATACAGGTAGTCCTCGACTTACAACAGGTTGTTTAGTGACTGTTCAAAGTTACAACATCACTGAAAAAAGTGACTTATGACCGTTTTTCACACTTATGGCCTTTGTGGCATCCCCATGGTCACATGATCAGCATTTGGACGCTTGGCAGTTGACTCATCTTTATGATGGTTGCAGTGCCTTGGAGTCATGTGATCACCTTTTGCGAACTTCTGGCATGCAAAGTCAATGAGGAAGCCAGATTCACTTAACCATTTTACCAACTGCAGCGATTCACTTAACAAATATGGCAAAAAAGTTGTAAAACGCGGCAAAACTCACTTCACAAATTTCTCAATAGAAACATACATTTTGGGCTCAATTGTGGTCATAAATTAAGGACTACCTGTACTACGGTGGTCTAATTTTAACTCTACTGGTGCAACACCATTTGGTTAGCTTACTGTGTGATGCATTTGTGAATTAATCCGAGAGCCAGGTTCAGGTGTTGTGAGAATGCAGCCATACTATGATCTGGATTAGCTACTGTTTTGGGAATTAAAATACAGTGATTCACATACAATTCACTGTTTGGATTAATAGATGCCTCCAAAATATTGGACATAAATCCAAAGAAAAGGACTTACGAGTCTTTGTTCTGTTTCATTCTGTGAATGTCTTTCAAAATGCCCATCATATCCGCAAAACTACTGGCCTTTGAGAGAGACACTGTGTCCTCGTCATCTGAATCCTTTGGGTCGGCTTTGCAACATTCAGAAGTTGCAGAACAAAGCATGGAAACAGATGGAAGTTCGGGACTTTCTAAGTCAGCCTCCTCTTCTGTGATGTCACTAATGACAAAAGAAGTTGTAGACTGGAATGAGGGTCCATAGCAGGGCAAGGGAGAAGACACATTGGAACTTCCTGGAGATAATAATTCTGGCGTTAATGAAGAGGAAGCTGGGAAAAAAAAAAGAGTTTTGTCAAGGGTTTTGTCCTTGCAATAGCAATAGCATTTAAGACTTATATGTCACTTCACAGTGCTTTTACAGCCCTCTCTAAGCGGTTTACAGAGTCACCATATTGCTCCCAACAATCCGGGTCCTCATTTTACCAACCTCGGAAGGATGGAAGGCTAAGTCAGCCTTGAGCCTGGTGAGAACTGAACGGCTGGCAGTGAGCAGAATCAGCCTGCAATACTGCATTCTAACCACTGCATCACCTGGACCAAGGAAAGGAGGAGAGAAATAGCAATAGCACCTAGACTTATATACTGCTTCACAGTGCTTTACAGCCCTCTGTAAGTGGTTTACAGAGTCAGCATATGGAATTCTGGGAGTTGAAGCTCATAGGTCTTAAAGTTGTAGAGGTTGAGAAACACTAATCCAGAATCTACTGTTCCACTCTCATAAGGTCAACAAAAGAATCCAGTTTATCAGTTACACCACCCAAAGAATCCTTTTCCCCCCCAGTAAGATAGGACTGCCTGCTTTGCATGCCAGAAGGAGTAAGGTTCTCATAGGTTGTTTTAACAGCTCTATACATGAATTTTTGAAAAAAAGAAAGCAGAAAAATCTGCCCTTCGGCCTAGAAGGGCAACATTTTGCAGGCCACACAGAACACAAGAGCAAATTCTCAATGGGCATCAAAAGAGCAGAAGCAAAATTCTCTGGGTTCCTTTCAGAAGGTTCTACAGACTCTTTTGCTTTAACCATGATAGGCTATTTGCAGTAACTGTATTACAGCTGCATTAAAATACTAGTTTTCCCATTCTTCCACCTTTTCTGCTTTCAAGTAGATAGATAAACAAGTTGTAAGTTAAACTCCAGTTTAAAAGGGGCAGTAACATGATTCGCTGACAGGGTTTAATAGTTCTGGTATGGATGTTGGCCTCATAGGCAGATAAGTTGGGACAGACACTAAACAGACTAGCAAAAGTGGGACACAAGCATCATCTCTGTTCTGCCAACCCACTGACATGCCTGCATGGAGCCTCTCATCACCAGCAGTCACCAGAAAAGTGTTTAAATAACACGGCTGCTATAATTATTCCAGGCCCAGACCACAGACTCTCCAAAGAGGAGAGAGATTGTAAAAGAACTTTAAAATACACTACAATAGTTTATAAATTATGAAAGGTTGATTTCACTTAGTTCAACCTCTAAATTAGTGGCAGACAGTAAATTGGCTCTTAAGTTACAAGAGGATGCAGAGGTAAAAGATGTTTCTGGTTGAATAGAGAAACATCACAGATACTAAATACAGGACCACAAGATGTTGCATCTGTTATAAATAACATGCAGGTTGCCAAAGGCCTGAATTTTGATAACGTGACCGTAGTTGATGCTGCAATGCTCATAAGTGCAGGGACTGGACATAAGCCCCGTTTTGTTGCAACTTCAAAATCACCAAATGAATGGTTGTAAATATTTTGGCTCTTGTTTTATTTCTTAGTGTGATGCTTCCAATAATGAGATCCTGGGCATTTACCTGAATCTCCAGCAACAATTTTAGCGATCTGACTCCGCAGGTGACTCAATTCCTCCTGGAGTTCTGTGGTTCGACTCAAGGCAGGTAAACATGGTTTCTTCAGAACCAACAATTTTTCTTCTTGCTTCCTCAAATTTGGGACCGAAGCATTCCGCTGAATAACAAAGAATGGAGTGGGTTTCCATCTGTGCTTGAGTGGACGTGTATCTGTCCTAGAAGTCAAGAACCCAACATTTCAGTGAAACTGACCCTGATCAACAAAGAACAGCTATCTTGAGTTGAAGCGCTGTGCAATGCAATTGTATCCAAAGGGCATGAACTTCATAGTCCCTCTAAGTCAGTGATGACAAACCTATGACACACGTATCAAAAGTGACACACTAGCACTAAATAACTCCCAACAACTATTCTTGAAAGCACACCCTGTTCTTGTGTGAAGCTGCAGAGACTACATGAGAATAAGGCATGCTCTTATATAGCCTTTGGGCTCTTTGGAAGTGGTGTGAGTACGGGGCATGCTTTTGCACATTTTTCTGATGTTGCAGGGACTACCCAAGAGCGTTCGCCAAAGCGGCTTTGAGAACGAAGGCCTATCAACAGAAAGAGAAGACCACCTGAAGGTAAGCGGTATATGGCAGATCTCACAGAGCGCTGGGCCTTGGAGGCATTTGATATGCTGAGCCCTCAATGTTTGCCATCCCTGCTTTAGAGACACACAAAGCACCTGCTGGGAATGCCCTAAAGCAATGCCTTGTCCTGGCTTCTGTAGCTGCTGGGTGATTCTGGAAAAGGATACATTTGTTGAAGATTCTCCCAAAGGATCATTCATATGCAGCCAGCCAGTCACTCAGAATCAACACTTGACCTCAGAATGTGGATTGCTGAATAGTCCTGATGAATTGTATGAAAGCACAGAGTCATCTCTGCCCAAGGACCTCTCTTGTCTAATCAGGGGACCACAAAGATGGCTTTGGAGAAGCTATCCAACAACCATTATAAAAACACAATTTAAGTCTAGGGTAAGAAGACAACTTTAGGAAGAAATGTAAACTGACCCTGACTTAATTCTCTTGGGTATAATTCCTGCCCTGGGGATGTTCTACTTTAGAAGTCAAAAGAGTAGAAAAAGGAGAAGGAACCTACCTGACTCTGGCATATGTTTCTTCATCATCGGAGGCAATCCAGGCAACATCTGCCAGAGTGGGAACAGGCGGGGTGTCATTGAAGTAGAAATCAGAAATGTCTGGTAGTGGCTAGAGGAGAGAAGACACCAAGCTCATTAGCTAAGTTCAGCTAATTCTTAAGCACTGTTCTATGGAAGGTCTTCACTTTATAAATAATTCCTGCTTCACCTGGGAGCTCAGGTTGGCTTAGAAGTCTAAAAATTACACCTGCCCAATTAAAGAAGGGTATAGAAAACCAATATCTAGTGAATCTAGAAAAGCAGCGTAATCTGAAATAAGCACACCCTTACCGCTCTATCAGACACTCTCTTCTCGATTCCAGCTGGTCAGCCTTTCGTACTATTGGAAGTTAGGGCAGCAGCCATCAATCTTTTGAGCACCAGGGACAAGTTCCATGGTGAGAGGCTTTTTCCATGGATCGGAGGGGAGGCATGGTTTTGCATGCTGCCTGCATCCATCCATGCTGCCTGCATGGGGCTTCGCTTCTTTGCGTAGTCCGGTTTCTGGCATGCTGCAGCCCAGTGCCAGTCTGTGGGCCGGGGGTTAGGGACCCCAGAACTAGGGGATCTCGTAATCCCTGATATTGGCCACGCTGGCTACCTTACAGGAATTGTAACTGGAAACATCTGTAGAGGGCACACCCCTTTTGCACACCCAGGTAATAAGGTGATACAGGCTGAAACAGCTCAACTGTCGCTTATTGCCTGCTTTTCCTAGGTCATCGCAAATCTTGGCGGATGTTGATTGAGAAGGCTCATATTTTGACTGACTCTTGCAGAGTGGGGAAGTGGGTGGCTTGTTTTGTTTGCTTTATTTGTCTTTGTGACTGTAATAAATTCCTTGTCCTTTTACAGAACTCCCAAATTTCCCTAGAGAACACACTAGCTTCAACTGTTTCAACTGTTTCTGTCAGCGGGATGGCACAGTGACTTTGCTCTTAAGAGAAAATCACAAGTGGACAATTTCTGTAGGAGGGAGAATAAATGAAGGTCATTTACAGAAAGCAGCTACTTTCCAAAAACATGCTGAAAAGATGCACTCAGTTCTTTTGAGATTGGAAACAATCATGAAATCAGTAGACGCGAGCCCAAAACATTCATGAGGAGTTTGTGTACTTCACATAAAAACTTCCCAGCATGTATGATTTGCAAGAAGCTAGAAAAGCTACCTCATGGTGATCCATTACCTCTGAAGCCTAAAGTAATGCAAATGATAAGAGGTAATGCAATTATTTTTCTGAAAGCTTCATTCCAACTGGAGAAACAACTCTTATGCAAGTATTGTATATGTAAACGAATCTGGAACCACAACAGAATGATAACAACAATGATGTCCTCACAAACAGAGGTTGGCCATCTTTTAAGGCACTGGCCTCTACTCCCGTGAAATGTTTTAATGATCATATGAAATCTATTCAGAATGTTTAAATCTCATACAGTCTCTGTTTTCTCAATCCTGTGATCTCATGAAATATGAGAATATTGAAATCTCAGAAGATTCCAAGCTTAAAAATGGCGTTTAATGTGGAAGATCCGTAGATACCATCTATGGCAGGGGTGGCCAACCAGTCAGAGGCTAAGAGCCACAGTTTTTACTGTGTTACTACAAAGAGCCACATCATACACATGGGCAAACATGAACTGCCCCAATCCCTTCCCCTCACTCTCTCGCTCTCTCTTACACACAGAGATCTCTGCTCTGCCAGATTTGAAGCCTTGAAATGCGCCAATGATGCTTGACATATAAGGCAGAATGGCTTGCCATTATGTTCAACAAAAAAAATAAACTCTCTCCCACTCTTTTAAAAATGTCCTGTGTTCATCTTCATATTTTCGTTTTGCTGTGCATTTTTTCCCTGCCATTTTGACAGTGAATTTGGTAGGCCTACACACTACTCAACGAGTTTCCCTCCTAGTCATTTGCATCAATGCTCATGCGCGTGATATGCACATACTGTAAAAAACACAAACACAAAATTCGACATGAACGTAAGAACCGCATGAAACCGGGCAAAGAGCTGCATGCGGCTCGGGAGCCGCGGGTTGGCCAGGCCTGATCTAAGGTGTGACAGATAGTAAGTTTCCACTTCCCTCATAGAATAATATACACCAATATTAAAGCCTTGGTGATGATTACTAATGGATCATTTTATTTGGAATGCTGAGATGGGGGGAGTGCTTTCTGGTTTTGTATAATTTACATTCTATCATCAAAGTAACCCTTTAAGATTTCCTATCTGATGTTTATTATTCCTTAATATACTTGATACTGAAGATAGTATCTTATTATTACAATCCTACTTACAATCAGGGACCAGGTTCTCTGGAATGCATGTAAGACTAGATTGTGAATTACCTTGTGCAAATATTGTACGTCAAATACCAAAAAATTTTCTATAGTCAATAAAGAGTGTTTTTAACAGGTAGCTGCATTTCTTCTAAAGGCTTTTTATAGAATCTGAAAGCTATATTATAAACAGAGTTAGAACTTCCCCCAAAAAAGTTGCAAACATATTAGTAAATATTAAACAGCCTTTTATCAATTAAAAATACTTGTTTTACTTATCCCAAAGGTGGTTCTCCCCCCCCCCCCAAAAAAAAAAAAAAAGGCAACTGTACATTCTTGGACTTTTCCTTGAAAATATTTTGAAAACTTTTTGGATGAGAAGTGAAACATTTTCAAAGAAAATACCAAGAAAATCCAGTTGCCTGGGGGTGGGGGGGGAAGACACACCTTTGGGACAACCATGATCTGAGTTATTGATACACTACCACAAACACACAACTTTACCTGGAAGGAAGCTCTGGGACATGGTTTTAAAGGAAGGCTTGTTCCAATTCTTCTCACAAAACTGCGAGATGAACCATAGGGTTTGTTCTGCCAAATTGGTATTGTCTGAGGACCAATACAATATTAAATGAAATTATTCAATCTGTAGATAAGGAGTAGTTGTAAAAAAAACCCATTTTCTTAGTTTCATGCAAGAGTCTAAATATACTGGACACTTGCAGCTAACTTTACATCATCACAAAACAATGGGAGAAGTAACCAAAATTTTAGCTAAATCCCTCAATGGAACTTGAATGACTCATTTCACTGATCTTGTTTGCTCAGAGCATCTTTCCTGTTGCTTATATGTTAATATGTTGGGATACTAATAGCCAATGTACAAAATTTATATCTTAAATCTGTCTTGCCACTGTAATCTTCTTAGTCACAATAACACTGTGAAGATGATTTCTGTCTGCAGGTCATCAGTAAGCTACTACAACCCCTATTAGTTCAATTGTCATTTATCAAATGAAGGTTTAACACAGCAAAGCAGGTGATGACTTGGCCACCTGCTTCTTAGTTTAGCTAGTTTTACAACCACAAAGTGAACTAATTGAATCAGAAAAATACGAAATAAACAATTCAAAATAAAAAAGGTTTAAAGACAGTGGCCTTAATACAATTTGATTACTATTATCAAGAAACATCATACAACATATTTTGATCCATAATATTAACTTTAACTGCTGGTCTGGGATAGCTCTGTTTAAAGGGAATTAATCTTTATAATGTACTAAGGAATTTGAAAACAACTGGCTTTATAAATACAGCCCGGGGGCCTTAGCTACTGATCATTTTGTGCCTGGTCATTTTAAAAAGTTATTCTGCAGGCAATTCATTAGTCACTAAAGGCTGCAAAACTTTTCTTTAAAATGAGACATCAACTTTCATTTTCAGAAATTTTAGTATGTAGATTATATACAGCAAACAGAGTAACTGAATGGTAGAATAAAGACAATGTGGGAATTAGAAGGCCTCCCCACAATTCTATAACTGACCTTGAATTGCAAAAGGAATAACATAATGATTATAATGGGATAGTCGTGCTTTGGAAATCTCACTTGAAAACAGTGATAATTAACATTTATTATAGTCATAAACCAGCATAATAAAAAGAAATAAACTTCTCAAATGAGCATATGTCTGTGCACTATAAAACACAAAACACTTAAAGATATAGAAACAGAGATAAAAGCAACATGGGCCAAAATTCTCAGTGGTGTGGGAGGAGGGACTATGAATTTAGGAAATTTTTTCCCATAATCCATGGTCAAAACAATAAACAAACTGAATTGTTGAAACTTGGGGGGGGGCGGGACTGAACAGTTTCTATCCAAAAGGCAATGGCAACAGCACAGAATTTAGCTGTTTCCAAAGATACATGTTTGTCTGCTGGAAGAAACAACACATTTCCATGATTGACCTGCAAGAACAATATAGCAGCAGAGAGGTGATTAGGTCTGAATGCCAACCTGTGTAAAAAGGGCAGGAGAAGAACCCATGTGGCTATCTCAAGGTCACTCTGGCCTTGTCCTAGGATGCCTGGTCTCCTGTCTAGCAACACTGGAGGCAAGGTATTAAATCTCAACAGGTTGAGAAAAGGCTCAACCCATGAGGTAGTTGCCTGGGATCCAACACCTTTGGGCTTGCCCTGATCATGAAGAGGAAGAAGGGGAGAAGTCCAATCATTTGAAGACAGGTGAGCAGAGCATGTTATCTCAGTTCCAAACCGGCTTCCACCTTGCTCAGAGTAATCAGATACCAGATTGACCTTCTAGAGTCTAATTCGTTTTTTCCAAATTAGCTGCAGTTACCCAATAGCCTTAAAGAGGTGATAATTCCTGGAATAAAGAACAATTTGGAGCAGAATCTAAAACATTCAAGGTATGGGAGCAGCTAGCCCTGATAACAGGAGGTAGATGTACTCAAAATAAAAGAGAGCTTCCTAAGAAGACACCTGTGACAGTTGCTCAAACTCTCCAACTCTGGCATATTGATGGCACTATGATTAAACAGGTGCACAGAGCAAATGGATCATCAAATAAAATTATCTCAAGAGTTCTCACTTGAGACACAAATGTCCATGTGAGGTTATACTTTGGACGCATAATGTGAAGACCTGGCTCTCTAGAGAACTTTATGATGCTGGGAAAGATGGAAGAAAAGAGGAGAATGACCAACAGCAAAATGGATGAATGTAATTGCCATAGTGATGGATTCGCTACCAGAAGACCTAAAAGGTCAGTGTAGGGGCAGATTGTCCTGGAGAAAACATACTGAGGTAGTCACTATGAATTTCCATTGACCTGATGGCATGTAATCAATCAATCAAGTTATAAAGAAAGGAACGACTGCCTTGACAATGAGGGACACAGTATAATTTATGCAGACCAAGTGCCAGGTTATACAACTTTTGGCTCTTTTTTATTTGTATATATTTTTGCCTAGTCCCTGAAAACTAAGGCAAGCTTGAAGCTTCAGATCTCAGCTTCATCATGCCAATCATGCACTGATCATCAAAACAAGGTTCCATGTATCTTTAATTTTCAAAATAACAATTTGGAGATTAAATTTCACCCGCTAGGGGACGACATTCTCTAAAGCAATATATCTGGAAGAACAGGCTAATTTGTCTTGTAGGAGTTGCTTGTCTTACAGTGTTTGGATGTTCTTTTCATTTTAATGTTATTGTATTTGTTTTTACTTTTTACCGCCCACAGTTGTTACAGAGGTGGGTGGTCTTATACATTTCTAACAGTATAAATAAAATAAGCAATCCATAGAGTATACTGTCAAAATAAAAAAAAATCAGGTACTTACTGATTCAGCTTCCATGTCTATCCATACAAGAAGTATAGATACGTCACAGGAAAAAACTTGAAGCCCCAGGATTTATATATAAGCTGCACAGTATTTCATCCCTAAAGAAAACTGACTTGTTACAAACACAGATGAATGCAGGTTTCACAGTTGTTTCATGTAATTAAAAAAGGTAAACAAGACCTGAGAGGCCTTTAATGATGCTGTTGGAACAGCTGATAGTTTGCCAAACAGAAATGACAGTTTCTTTTATTCTAAAAAAGATATTCCTCATAGACACTTACATAACCTCCCAATTACACAAATTCCCTTGATAATTTGCTTCACTATTCAATTACACAACTATTAGGGTAAAGTTCAAGTAGTAAGACAAGTCCCTTGGTTGACATACTGTCATGATTACATAGTGATTGAAGTGAAAGAGAATACTCCCTCATAATTACAATTAATGTTTACTTTGTGATAAAAATACTACAATCTAAGTAAATCTTAAATTTAAAGCTTCAGCATGCATTCCTTCACTATCATCTGGAAAATGTCCCTCATAAGAGAATTAAAAGTTTGCAAAACGTAGGTTACTTCAAGTTACAAACACAAGAATATCCTTGCTATAAAGGTGCAGCTTAGGGTGGCCATTTCTGAAATTGTTTTTTCAGTTTTGAAGATTTCATCATCTTTTCACTGAAATCCAACTACTAAGTATGGTATGAAATGCAGCTAGTAACACACCTATCTGCATTCTGAAAAGAATAGCAACAGGGCAAATCTGGTGCAATTTCATTGTTTCAGCCCAGAGAGGGGATTCCAGTGAACAAATGGCATAATGCCTTTACATTCTGTCCCTTCTATGGTGTGACATTGCCTGTCTCTATGAAAGGACTAGGCTTGCAATATAATGCTTTCATCACATTGACAAAAACCACAAATCCAGTGAGCATCTCTATGCCGCTTAGGTCTAGATCAGCATTTCTTAATCTTAGCAATTGCAAGATGGGTGGATTTCAACTCCCAGAAACCCGCAGACAGGCTGATAGTGGATTTCTTCCTTGGACAAGGACAATTACAAATCCATTATCTGGCCATTCTTTGTCCAAAAATATTAAAGGTTTCCCCTCCCCAGTCCCCTAAGGTATTGGAGGCTTCTGCAAATATGACACACATCCAAGAACTCTTGTTATGCTAGTTAATGACAGCAATAAAGTTACTTTTTTCCCCTCTGCCTTCCTAAATATGGAACTTACCAAATAATCTGAAGGAGCTCAGCATTTCCTCATAATAGAAGATCTGTGGAGTGACATCCCATTCACCAAAAGTATCACAGAACAGATAGGTAATTATCCCAAGAATGATTGTTCTGTTGAATAATAATATAAACCACTTTATTTACTGTATATAAAAATGAACAAATATTGACTGTGGGAAGTGAAATGTATAAACATTGACTTTGTTCCATAAAAACAAGCCATACTTTCATTTCCCTCCTTAGCACCTGATTTTGTGATGCAATTATCTGGTTCCTAAAATCCACCACATAACACAGATAGCCCCCAAATTTGTGACTGGACTTTTGGACTGACCAAGTTTCACTAGTCATGTACACTACTTAGTTTGGCTTTGAAAACACAGTCAGTCCCTGATTTGGCTCTTAAGAATAGAGCGGGGGGAGGGGGACAAGAAATATATCGAGTGTTAATAATTTTTTTGTAGAAGTTCACAAGGGGAAAAAGCAAAATAAGATAAAAGAAATAAGTACAAGGTTAAACTAAAACATTAAGTTAGCCAACTAGATAAAATTTCCTATTCTGTTCAGAGGCAATTAGCAGTTCTTGTTAATCATAGAAAACTTTACAAGAAAATATAATTATCTGATATGTCCTACTATAGAGAGTCAAAAAGTTTGGCATGTGCCATTCCTGGTATCACTGTCAGACACCTCAGGAGAACTATTCTCCATTGCAAAAGTTTCTTGATAAATTATTTAGACAGACATATATAGAGTTAGTGCTTATCCATCCTCAGTTTACACGTCATGCAGAAGGCAGATATAGTATTTAGTATTTGTTTTGCTCAGTTTGGAGGAAGAGGGAAATCAAAGAGAGATCAGCAGCAAAAATACACACCAGAAATTAAAAGCTAATGCTCAAGACAACTCAGCAGCTGATTTAGTTGGAAAAAAATAAGGCTTTTGTTTTGTCCAACTTGCCCTGATAATATAAGGCCAAAGTATCTTTCTGGAAGTTAATGGAATGGACAATACCAGCTTTTACAGAAATTAATATTGATCCAACTATACCGTATCAGCTTCTCTAAAAATCAAGGGAAAAAAATATTTTTCAAAACCCATACATAAAATTCAGGATGCTTTATGCAAAGCCACATTATCTGGCACAGAAACTGGCAGAATGCATTACTAACAAATGCATTGCTAAGAAGAAGAAAAAGGAAGTCAGTTTCTCATCGCTACCTCCTACAGACCATAATCAGTGATAGAATTCAGATAATAGAACTTAATTGTATAAAAAACCCCTCTATTTTTATTTCAGGTAAGGGAAAGAATCCCAGGCCAGCAAGGGAGGCACAGCAAGGTATATGGGGAGATATATGAGTGGTGGGGGAGCATGACAAGGGTTGGGGAGGGTGCACTGTCTAGTGCAAGTGCAAAACAGTTGAGGAACGGTGTGCAGGCGACTTGCACCAGCGACTTGCATTCTGGTTTCCCCATTGACTTTCTGGGGAAGCTGGTAGGAAAGCTCACAAATTATGATCATGTGATTGTAGGGTGCTACAATTAATCTTCAATGGGAGCCACTTGCCAAACACAAATATTTCAATCACGTAACTAGGGGTGGAACTCTAAAGACCAATTCTAACCACCACTCATTCAGTGCCATAATTCTGAAAGGTTGAATAAATGGTCATAATTTGAGGACTATTTGTATTTCATTTTATATTACACTCCAG
This sequence comes from Laticauda laticaudata, assembly GCA_004320025.1. Taxonomy (NCBI): domain Eukaryota; kingdom Metazoa; phylum Chordata; class Lepidosauria; order Squamata; family Elapidae; genus Laticauda; species Laticauda laticaudata. The sequence continues at coordinate 29,437 of BHFT01054560.1, forward strand.
ACTTAGAAAGACTGTATTCCAACAATATTAATAATAACAGATAACTTCCATATAGATTAGTTGTCTTAAATCAAATGCCTTAATTACTTGCTTGGCTGAAATTACTAGTCAAAAATTGGGGGGGGGGCATCAGTTTGGGGAGTGGGCTGACACAGACAAAGGATATAGTTGGAAATAGCAAAGTTTCTGTTTCTTTCCTCCACTGACTCGGTAATGTCAACTAGATGTGTTCACAAAATGCACTTAACCTGTTTATAATACTGAATCAACCTATTTGTTAGCTGGCTAGAGTTATAAAAACAGAGTGTGAGGCACTGACAATTTAAAACAAACAAATAAGCATAATATAATCTAATATCCATACATCTACTTATTATAAATTTGCAAACTAAACCAAGAAAAGAGCTGATATGCTTTGAAAATCTAAGCCACCACAATGAATGTATGCACCAGTGTGCACTTGGTGATACGAGGCTTTAACACACCCCTATTCCAGAGCTCCTGAATGAGCAGATTAAAGTTAGGATACAATACTAGAATCAATTCTTGAATAATAGTTCCTATTGAAGTTTCAAACATCACTGTCTGGGGACACACAGAGAAAATGTTTTTCAGTGAAGGTATTTTCCAGAAAAAAAGCCAATTCTCTCAGGTTTAAATGTTCTGAAAACAAAAGCAAAAAGCTAATTCAATCATCAGTATTTTCATTTAAGGGGGGGAAAAACTTTGTCATCATAACACAGTTACTTGGAAAAAGAAAACACTGAATTCTTCCAAGAAATTTACTGTGGAGTCAGCAGCTTTTTCTCTATAAGAAACTTGAAGAACTGTCCAAAAAAGAGATGAACAATTTTGTCATTCCAAAGTTAATAACATAGTATCAATTTTATGCTTTTAAGAAATATCTCTCAAGACATCCTCACACAACAATCCTTTTTTTTGTCTCATATGCTACTTTGAAACAGCAAAATGAAACAGAGAACCAAAAACCATTTTAAGGACAAACCTAAGCACCAACCCTAAACATCTTTAAAACCTAATCTACCTAATGTAACAAGGTTTAAAAGCTTGAGTAAACAATTATAAAATATCTATATCAGGATTTTTACTGTCCAGAAGCAGCAGGATGCATTCTGTACGTTGTCAATCAGGGAATAAGTTTTGTTGAACCATCATGGCATAGAGTTGCACACGGGGGAAAAAAATGGCTTATTACATTCATTAAATAAAAAAAACTGAAATACCTAATGACTAATGACTGCCTAGGTTTTTTTTTTTCTAAATGAATACTAAATCGTGACTCTCCAATTCAGAAGCTCTGCCCCTCATAAACGTCGAAAGTGGTGGAAAGGAGAGACATGGTTTTAAAATGGGAGAACCTTGGGGCAAACCTACAGGCAGCTGCCTGGGTTTGAGAAGCCTTCTCGGGCTAACGGGCCACACACTACAATCCCCACTAGCTGCAGGCTGGATGGGGAGGATGGGAGTGGCAGTCCCACCTCCCTCCCCCAAATCTCCAACCAGCCTGTGGGGAAAGTACCAGACGGTCTTTTGGGGTGCGGCCTGGATGGAGGGATTTTGTTGCGGAGGGCGAAGCCGGCGTTTCCCTCCCACCCCCCCCGTCCGAAAGCCTCTGCAAAATTGGCTTGCCAGGGGAGCACTCTGCACCAGCTCAGGAGCCCTCTTGTTCGATTTCGTTGCCAGGCGCAGAGGTTGGGCCTACGAGGTTGATGGAAGTAAAACGGAGGTCCCGTTAGTCGCCCTCAAGCCGCCTCTCCCACCGCAAGCTGCCCCTCCTCCTTCCCCTTTCACACGTTCCCCTCTCCCTGACACGGTTCTGGGTCCCCACCGCCGCTTCCGTGGAAGGCGGTGGTCCCGTCAGGCCGAGCCGTCAGGCCCCCTGCCTTACGCCGCTCAAGCGAAGACGACCCGGACGCGGAAAGCGCCCTCGACGACCCCCCCACCCCTCAGGCACCAACCGCAAAGGCCGCTTCCCGACGAACCCGAGGGCGGCCCTTCCGCTCGGCCGCCGCGGCTCGCTCCCCCCTCCTAAACGTCGCCCCACTCTCCTCCTGGCGCATGCGCAGGGAAGGTCGCTGCGTGATGCCCCCATTCCCGCCCCGCCTCCTGGGTGACGAAAACGTCGAGAGGCATTTTCCCCCTCCCACCTCCCCCCGGGGGCGCGTGGATGCTCGAGGCGAGGCGCTTGCTTGCAAGCCTTGGGTGGAAGAATAAGCCCCGGAAACATGATTTATTTATTTTTTTTAATCAAACACGGTTTTTTGAAGAAGCAACGATGAGCAGGGCTTGCTGAACGCATTTAACGGGATTAGCTCAATCAGAGGTCCTCAAACTTGGCAACTTTAAGACTGGTGGACTTCAACTCCCAGAATTCCTCAGCCAGCAAAGCTGGCTGAGGAATTCTGGGAGTT
>BHFT01054568.1:0-32343 GCA_004320025.1 Laticauda laticaudata
TAGTTCTGAATAAGCGATTTTCTTTTAAAAATAAATCGTGGCCCTTTGCAAATAATAAGGGCTGTTTGCTGGCAGTCTGTGAGATCTGCTATTTCACTGTCTAACTTCCTAATGTTGCTTGAAACTCTTAGATTGAAGTCTGTCGAATGTCGGCCTCATGATTTACTCAATTCCATATTTTTTCGCAAACTCCTTTCATAATCTCAGTTGGTACTAAAGCGTCGTTTCTCCATTGCTACAAAGCTTTGAAGATTTTCTATTTTCAACATAAAAGCCCAATTTGAATGGAATTCAGAGTGGATATGGTGACCTACGTAATATTTCGTTTTTGTCTGGTTACCCGCAGCCGCTGCCAAATGGAAAGACGCGGCTATGTGATCGTGAGGACAATAAAGGGAACCAGGTCATGCTGGGAAATCTGGTAGGATGGACTGCGGTATGTGTGGATGCCCTCGTTATGCCCCAAGTGTGTGTGAATTACATAAGTCACGGAACTCACTATGGAACATAAATAACTGTGATAATAACCTAATAGGTTATAGATTCTTCTGTATATTCGATTGGGTACCGTTAGTCCTTGACAATGCCTAACCAACGACAATGCAGAACGTCTCTCACGACGAACGTCAGATAAAATGATTATGGCTCTCTCAAGTGTTGACGATCAATGCGACGATCCCACGGGGCGGGCTCCTGTCATAAGTTTAGGCGCAGGAGAATTGTCTAAATTCACCCTGTTCCCACTTGGGACTGATCTTGTTGCCATGCTAGTGTCATGTGGTTGGCTGACCTTGCTTACCATGTTCGCTTGCTTCAGTTTCAAGTTGAAATTATTCTGACAAACATGCAGGTGTGGCTTTTTCTTATCTCACCATATCTGCATTTTGCACGTCGTGCCCAACCATAGAACTGATGACCTTTGACCCTCTCTAGATACATTTGGACTTGTCGATCAGTGCATAAATGTGTTATCCTAGCACTAGGCAGTTAGATCCGTTATCTCATAATATATAAAAAGAAATACGAATCATGAAATAGGTCGGAAGGGTATCACGGAGTGAAGGAAAAGCTCTTAGGATGGCCAATAGGTAATATATAACAAGAAGATAAAGGACTAAAACAAGAATTGTAGGACGAAGAATACTAAGTATTTGTTAGAATGAAGTACTTGGGATAAACATTTGTCAGCCCTTTTTCAGTCCTCCCCATTGGCGACCAGAACTAATATAGAGGGAGAATTAAAATAAAGTCCAGTCGGTACCTCTCCCCAGTAAAATGTTAATCTAGACAAATCCAATATGTAACAGGAGCTCGATGGTTTCTGTACAAACGACCAGACGCAAATGCGTGTCACGCCAGAACTCTTTTTTTTGTTATCCCAGGGATCAGTTTCATTTGTCAGAAACACTTTTTTCATAGGAACCGAGCAATAGATCTCAAGAAGTTCCACTTCTTCCCTTAATCGCACGGATCCTACCTTTAGTGATCACCCTAAGCTGGTGTCCCATTTCGTTTTTTTATTATTTCCTTCTTAATTACGTTTTAATTGGACAGACATTGATTTTTATTATTATATAGTTATTTATCTACACAATTTATTCATTTTCGTTTTGACAGCCCAGAGTACAATATACTGAGGTGCTCTATTTTGTGACCCATTGGTACCGGTTCCAGGGTGATTGGGCCACCTCTGGTCCGTAAACACAAGGCATACCTGAAATACATAGAAGACAATTTTAATCGTGTACTTTCAATGTGTCTACGTGTGGGCGAAACAAAATCTTGAGGTATGTTTCATTTCTTAAGTGGTAGCGTTGTTTGCAAGTTGAGGTGAGTTGAGTTCGCAAATTGCAGAGTTGCTATCAAAGTAGTAAATTTCCTTCTGATCCTTCTCAGACTTTCTCTAACGAACCATTCCGCTATTGTGTGTCAAAATTTGTAAGTTTCTAATTCTATTGACCCAAAACCTTTTTTCAAAATAAAAAAACAACACGGAGTAACCATATAATAAAAGTTATATTAGTAAACCTTAAATTATCATATTCATTACGATATTCCCTGGTTTGTACAAAGGGTGCCTGTAAAATCATATTATAACTTTTGATAGAAAGCTACGAGTCCTCGCTACTCTCAATAAACTCTGTGCGAGACGCTGGCCCTGCTCTGCAAAAATAAACAGAGTGGTACCAGGGTTACCTAGAAAAAACCAATATATTTCACTATTGCGTCTAGAAGAGTGCTCTCAAATACCAATCTCAGATACTTGCAAATGTCAATGAGGCATGTTCGAGTTTCAAAAAATGCTCTTGACCTTCGTGCTGGAGGAAGTCAATGTCGATTTCACAGACCCCATCTCAAACAGAAACCGGCGTTGTTTTAAATATCTTTCTTAAAGGAGGAAGCCATTACTTGTCATGGCGAAGCTCATGACTTTCCTCGAGTCGATAACCTGCGGTGCTCTGAGCTAATGGTGAAAACATCATTTGCTGTAGAAAAGAGTTACATTAAGTGCCGCGCCTCGCGAAATAAGTAAAAAGCAGTCTGGTTGCTAAACTTGGCACAGGTGAACCTTTGGGTGAACATCCTCTATCGCCTGCCTCGTCTCCAGCCGCTACCAACTCTACATGACAGTACAACTCTCCTTTATTGGTCCTGGCTCCTCATCTGAGGTCTGCGCTTTCCATCGAGCCACGATGCTGCGAGCCTGCTGCCAGCTACTACTCACAAAACAGTTCGTCACTAAGTATTGGATCCTAGAAATTAGCGTATCTCTTCAAGTTGGAAGTTCTTACTTAATTCCAGGTGCCTCTCTCTTCTTGCGTAGCAATATTATATCTACCGGATGGAAAAACAAACGATACTTTGCTCCCACCAAAACATGACTTGAAATTTTGAAAAAGTTTTAAACAAGTTATGTCCTCCCCGATGACCATTATATTCCCATTCTCATTGTTATGTGGATTCTTGGCCAGATCATTTAGATATTAGCTGCTAACCCTAATAAGCTCCAAAACGTTAAAAAAGTAATAGTACACCAATATAACAATCAAGTTAGAAGTACAGAGTTGTAGATGTGTTGTGTTTTGTGTTTAACACTTAGCTCGAAATATAACATTATAAACTATATATCCTGAGTGTAAGTTATGATATATTATGGAATGCAGTTGCGCCTAAGCTTATTCACCTCACTGAAGGTATTGTCCTATTACCCACGTTATGCAGTTGATCTGACCATTTATAAGACAATAGCTATGTTTTAGTCAAGGTTTAATTCCAGCCAGAAATCCTTCAACTGTCCTATATACTGATCAACGCCTTCTTATCCGCCTTGTAATATCGAGCCGTTCTCGTTAATATTGGGTTTGACTAGAGTTTCAGGCGATTATTTCCGGCCGCCACAAGCTCATTTGGGAAGTACCTTCCTCCAATTAACAAGTAAGCCCTGTTAGTCTCCATTAGGAAGGTGAATGGAAAGTGCTGGAGCAGATGAGTGACATACAACTGCTGAGCTGATGAGAGTCGATCTGGTCTCTGACATACTGAGACCAGTCGTGGCTAAGAGTATCGTCAGCTAGAAAGTAGCCATGCAAGTATCTGAACATCTCTAACTCGGACGTGCCGACTGAGCTTGATCAGATTGTATGATCCGCCAGTGGTGTTGGCTCCATTAGCTGATACAAGGGCAGACATCTGTGAGATAAAGATGCTATTTACTCCTGGCGAAATAGTTTGCTGTCTGTATAAATCAAACTTTAATGGAAACAACTGGACTCCTGTTTTTCTTGAAGACTTATATTTTCACTTACTCATAGAGTCAGATAGCGTATAGTGTCGTACTATACGATGAGAGTGGTAAATAAAATCTATATCTTCTACTTAGATATGAACATACGAGACAACGTCCCTCAGGTAGCTCTTTAGGAGGAAAAAGAAAAAATAAGACACACCTTACTCCCAGCGGCCCCAGAGCTCCATGACCTAGTGATCTGAGAATTCTCATATGATATTGCAGCAAGTACTTTAGTTCAATTCCCTTGTTTTTTTTCTTCTGGCTAGAAATGCATTGCACCATATAAATTATTAAAATTTTTGACCTTTAATGCAGAGCCTTATGAATCAATGACCTCGAGAAAACTGGGGTGGAACAACATATGAACTAAAAATTGAGTAACAACATATGCATATAAATAGGGTAAAAACTGCTCAGTTAACTCGATTCAAAATCGCGCCTTCCAAACCCGGCTAAAATGCCTAGCAAAACCAAAATGAAATAATTAACTTCTCCTTTTTCCCTTACTTAAAATACGACGATACTTATTAGGATATGCATGTCAAGGTAGTCAATAAAGCCATGAAAAATGAGGACTCCCAACTGCTTTATTACCCCGTAGCTAATTCTAAAACTAAGAGAAAAGGAGAAGAGAGCCAAAATCTCGAAGTTTCCATTTGCATATATTCTCCCCACTTTTGCTATTGTAATAACTCCGATAGGCAAAAAACATGGTCAACAATTAGATTTCATATCGAAACTGTTCTTTTCCAATCTTGTATAAAGGAATGGCCTATAAGTTAGGGCTCCACATAATAGACCCAAGGACCCTGAAAATTTGTTCCGCATTTGAAGTTGTATATATCTCTTTCGGCTGTCTCTCACTGGACAGAACATCTTTCTAAATACAAAAAGAATTATTAAGAGGGATTAAATATTATTACTTCACGATGTGTTACTCTGATTTGTGTGATAAATAGGTGAAGCGGGAGCATGTGGCCTCTCAATGGCCTTCCAAAGCTGACCTGACTTTACTGAATATTCAAAAATCCAACAAGATACAAACTAAATTTTACAAAGTCCAGACACCAATGTTAAGCCATTGACATTTCTTCCCTTTTAATAAACAGCATGCTTTTTGCTTTTATTTTGTACCAATTGCTATAGGATAGGTATTTAACAAAAATGACCGCTGATACAAAAAGAATAGCATATAAATCAAAAACCAAGTGTGAACTGGAGATTAATATTGAATTGGCCTTATGACACTGTGGATAGGGCAAAGGTATTGTGTGAGACCATTTTAGTGGCGATACAAAACAGCATAACTTGTCCCTTTTAATTTTTGTGTCCTTCTATCGCTTTCCCAGAGACAGCCAGTATCAGGTAAAACAAGAACAGGCCCCGAAACCTGGAGGTAATACTTCCCTAAAACTTGATCAAAAAAAGAATTCTTAATACAATGAAATTTAGAAAGTAGTCTAAGCAATGATATATGTGCGATGTACCTCACGGTATATCACTCACTTGGTTCAAAGACACTTATATTGACACCGGTGGTTCTATTCCAAAATAACCTTTTGAAATGTGTTGAAAACAGTTATAGTTTGTATATATATAATTAGTCGTATTGGAAAACACTATAGAAACTAATGATTCCTCTTGGGGGGGGATACCAAATATATAATTTGAATGTTAACTCCCAGGCCAGCAATTCTCCTCATTTCTTCAAGCCTGATTTCTATAGAGAGTGTAATTCTTCGGTAAATTTATAAATACCGCGAGCACTGTGTTTATAATTTTCTATTTTAGCCTTTACTGTTATCCGCTCTGCCTAGGCCTATTTATTTGGGTTTTGGCCTCTAAGACTACTTAGATTTTTTAATCTGGGCTACTTGTTTCAATTGCAATTGTGCTATACCCAGTGAGTAGTGCTGGGACAATGAAAATAGATATATGCCCAATCTCATCGACATAAGCAATTCCATGAATGTAATAAACATAAAGTATAAATATTATATGGTAAAATTAGTTATGTAAAAATATCACATGGTGGACCAATGGATCCCCTGTTCCCTATAATTTGTGTGCGGGGTTGTAAGGCTAAACAATGTTAGTTTTAGATAAACGGCAGAAAATGCGAATAACCAAATTCTCAAATTGTTATAAAGCATTTTGGATATAATAGAAAGAATAGCTGGATGCCACTTGAATGTATGCATTACCAAATAGAGCATTCTTACTTTCATTAAGACGTGGATATTCTATCCTACCCACACTAAATATTTGTATTGGTGCCATGGCCTTTTCCAGCTCAATGCACCCTAAGAATATGCATCAGCAGAAAATCCTTGATAGGATAGCACTTGATGACATTGTTTATAGTTCAGGATTATTTTTTTTAGAGAAGAATGAGAGATTAATGACAAGAGAAAGAATAGTTCTCTTTCGTTAGGAACTCCTACCTAAGTTTAGCCACCAACTCGTGGTCACCCAAAACAATCTCTATCTATTTAGAGAAAGACCCCTTTGTAGTCATACTCATGAATCATCAGAGATTAAGCCCGATATAGGTGGCTTATAGCGATGAATCACTTAAACGTCTCTGATTCCCTTTTTGTGATAGTAATCTTACGAATCTATCATTGAAAGTAGATTGATTCCCAACATATTCAACCTTCTATTGTATCGTAAGCCTCTGCATCTTCTTCAATAGTATCTAAATCGATCTCCTCCGTTAATCACCCAAAGCAAGAACAAACACCTGGGCAACTCACACAATTTCAGACTTCCCGTCTTGATATCTTCCCAGTCTACACACCCAAGCCAGCCGCATCCCAGATATATTTGTCAACCTAGTATCCATTTTTATTACTTAATAGCCTGTCCTTTCCGGCGAAGCAAAGCTCACTGAAAGCCTTCCTTTACAGATAACACTCAGTGTGTGACTAGCCAATCAAAGTAAGCCACAAAACAGAAAGAAGGAAAACCAAAACGCACCCAATCACAAACTCCATAAGTACAATTAAACACAGACCAAGGATCCCGAACCAATAAGGATGTAGAAAAACATCCTGCACAGCATAGGCTAGCCTCCAATCAAAACGCACGCCTTGGATATGTACCACATACAAACTCCATACAGCAAGCCTGTGATGGCAGATTAGAGATTTGACTGAAATTTCGTCGTACAACCCTTTCAAAAAAGCCACTAAAATGACATTGAGGATATCCTGACAAGGAAGACCCTGCTGGCACCTGCATTCATTAGATAGATAGATACCCCCGACTAAGACTAGTAGAGTAGGATAGATACCCATAAATAGATAGGATAACCTACGATAGAAACAGACAGACAGACAGAAGACAGGAACAGACAGACAAGACAGTACCACGGACCACACATGACAGATAGACTAGAAAGACTATATCGGGACTTCTTTGGTTATTCGGGTTTTCTCCCGTGTAAAATTGGAAGTATCTAGGTGATGTTTCGATGAAGTCTCATTCATCATATTCAGGCTTGTGTCTTCGGCTTTGTGATTCACGGAGTATTCTGAAGACACAAGCCTGAAGTGTCTTCGGAGTACTCCAAAGTACTGAAGTGTCTTCGGAGTACTCCAAAGACACAAGCCTGAAGATGATGAATGAGACTTCATCAAAACGTCGCCTAGATACTTCTAATTTTACGTGGGAGAAAACCCGAATAACCAAAGATCAACATACAAATACACGCGAAAACCTCAGAAAACATATATATGTATATACCTGAACAAAGCTGAATACCATACATGTAAGTACCCGTGAAAACTCAAGAAAACATACATATACATAGATATATATGTATGTATGTATGTATGCATGCATGCATACATACATACATACATACATATACCACAAAACCTCAGGATGTCACAACACAGGCAATGACCCAGGAGATTACACCACAAGACCCAGGATATCACAACAATAGAACTCGGAAGGTCATCATACAGCCCGTGACCCAGGTCATTACAACCCAGGAGATTACATCACAAAACCCAGGATGTCAAACAATAGAATTTAGAAGGTCATCGCACAGCCCATTACCCAGGTTGTTACAAAAGAGGAGGAGGATAGATACATAGCCAATACCTCAGCCACACATGTTCTTACAAAAAAGCCAGCCAATCTCCAAACATCAACTCCATCAACCAACCAAGAACTGACAATACAGCCAACTTCCCCACCAGTATATATGGGGAGACGGCAGCTCTGATCACACTTTGCTTGCACAAACACAAAGCCAAAACTACCAGCCTGAAGATGGCGAGTGGGGACCTATCGAAATGTTGCCAAGATACTCTCAATCTTATACGGGAAAAGACCCGAACACACCAAGACCTGCATACATACATACATACATACATACGAATTAAAAAAAGAAATTCCAGCTAGGTGGTTTTTTTTACACTAAAGTGATCCACAGAGTAAAAATACTCAGCAATTAAATTAGGGTGCAATTTTTTTTTCTTTTTTCTTCTTTAATACCAACAATTTTGTGTCTTACATTTTCCTTTTCCAATAATTTTTATGATTCTCCAGAGCTTCTGTAACATACAACTCATAATATATGCAAATAAAGTCCATTTCAATTGACTTTCTGTTAAAATCCCGGAAAGGAAAGGGAATTATGATCCAGCTTGTAATAAAAGCTGCCACCTTTTTAATTTGAATGTACATTTAACAAGATCTTCTCATCCCTCTGCATTCTTAAGTTACCCTCTTTAGCAATTATCCAGTTCGCTCCAGCCTTAAATTATACATGGAAGCATTAAAAAGCTATTACAACTTTATTATATCAAACGCTATTAAAATGAAAGTAAAATTGTGTTTGAGAGATGCACACTCTTTATCGCAGATTACTGCATTTTTTCCCAAATTGGCATTTCTATTCGATGGTCTTAGGCATCTTAGAGGGATATGCAACTACAATTGCAGCATTTGTGAAGTTGTGAAGGTGTTTTGAGTGTAGGCATTCTGACGTGCACCTTTGAATACCAAACCAGGTGTCAAGATTGGCTTCTTTCAAACCCTAAACCTTTCAACTTCTTAATGAACCTGGGGGGGGGAGGGAGGGAAAAATGGAATGCCAAGAATGTATGTGGAGATTGTGAGAGCCTGGAAAACATCAAGGTTACCACTGCAGGTGCTGGAGAAAGAGATGGACTGTTCCCATTACAAACAGATGTTTCATTATTGGACAATGGGATCACCCATTGTTATGTCCCGCCAGCAGCCAGTGAAGCTGGAGGAAGTAAGGAGATTGGGGAGGAACATGGGCCAGTCCTGGAGTCTGGGGAAAGCTCTGACGAGTGCTCTGCTTCAGAGGCAGAGATGGGGCCAGTGCTGTCCGACAGTTGTTGGCTGCCTTCGCAGTCAGAGATCAGTGGGGAAGAAGAACAGCTGGAGCCTATTCCCAGTGTGTGCATGCACAGAGCTGCCAGGAGAAGGGAACAGCTAAGGAAAAAGGGCCAACTTGGGAGTAAAGGCTTCGGCGGACAGTGAATGGTCCCTCCCATAGGGAATAAAGAGGAGCAAATGGTGAGGGGTGTTTGCAGGAGACACTTAGTTCCATTCATTAGGGTGAAGATCTGTTCCTGACTCCTTGCCAAGTAGTCTGCTGTAGCGTGGCATTTGGAAGCTATTGGCCTGGCAGCTCTTCCAGCCTGATAAATGTCTGTAGTTGTGAAATCTCACAAAAGACTGTATGCTGGAGAGGAATTCCCTTTATACCTAAATAAAAGGGGTTTTATTGGGACAAGGAGTCAGTTTCATGATCTTGGGAAGCCTAGACCCAGGAGTGGGGAGATGGGGAAGCCATTGTTTCACTGGGCAAGCATTTGCACGAGAAAACCAGAGCTGGTTTTGTTTCTTCAATACCAAAATGATGTATCCAATAATAATAATCCAATTACTTTGGGGGATTCAAATCTCTTGAGAGTGTTTCCTTGTCTTGGGCTCACTAGTCAGACAATTGACATTTGGTTTCATATTCATTCCACAGCCTAGAACTGTACATGCCTTTATAGGTGGTCCTTGACTTACGACCACAACTGAGCACCCAATTTCCATTGCTAAGCAAGGCACCTTTCTTTTCACATCCATTAAGCAAATTATGTGGTTTCATTAAGCGAGTCTGGATTCTCCCCTTCCCCCCATTGAATTTGCTTCCCTGAAGCCAGGGATGGGCTGATGGAGGGTTTGCAGGGGTTCAGGAGAGCTAAGATTCTGGGCAGTTTGGAGAACCTACAAATCCCACTCCTGGCTAACCCCATCCACCCCACCCCGCCCCCACCACAAGTCCCCATGTGGCCCATTTTGGATGCAGGTAAATGCAGGGTGCACATGGAGGCTCAGGAAGGGCAAAAATGGGCTTCCCGGAAGTTCAAGAAGNTGTGGCCCATTTTGGATGCAGGTAAATGCAGGGTGCGCATGGAGGCTCAGGAAGGGCAAAAATGGGCTTCCCGGAAGTTCAAGAAGGTCAGAAATGGGCCTGTTTTGGCTTCCAGAGAGCCTCTGGAGCCAAGGGAGGCCATTTTTCCACCCTCCTAAACACTTGATGAAAGCCTTTGGAGCCTGAGGAGGACAGGAGCCTGACTAGGCCACATCCACCATAGCCACATCCACCCAGCAACCAGGCAGAGAACCTGTTGCTAATTTTTTTGAAGCCCACCCCTGTCTGAAGTCCCCGAGGAAGATTGCAAACGACAATCCCACCATCCTGAGATGTTTCAACCAATTGTGAATACAGGACTGCAACAGTGGTAAATACAAAACATAGTCACTGGTCACTTTTTAGGGGCTCCCTTGTAACTTCATCACCTCATGTAACGTCTGGCAGCTATTTCAGTCAAGAAGCTCGGTCAAGAATATATGAAAGGGGAACCCTTCTGCAGGTAGTCCTCAATTTACAACCATTCATTTAGTGACCATTTGACATCACAACGGCAGTGAAAAAAACTGACTTAGGACTGATTTTTACACTTATGACCGTTGCAGAATCCCCACGGTCCCATGTTCGAAATTCAGAGGCTTGGGAACTGGCATGTACTTATGACAGTTGCAGTGGCCCAGGGTCACATGATCCCCTTTTTGTGACTTTTTGACAAGCAAAGTCAATGGGGAAACCAGGTTCACTTAATGACCGTGTTCCTAATTTATCAACTGCAGTGATTCACTTATCCATGATGGCAAGAAAAGTCATAAAATTCACTTAGTAACAGAAATTATGGGCTCCATTGTGGTTGTAAATCAAGGACTATATGTAGATCTCTTGGCATTAATAACAGTGGTGGGATTCAAATAATTTAACAGCTGGTTCTTCTGCTCTAATGATTTCTTCCAACAACCAGTTCACGAAACTGCTCAGGAAGTTAACCAGTTCTCCCAAACCAGTGCAAACCGGTTGAATCCCACCATTGATTAATAGGATTTGTCCTTTGTTTACAATATCAGTTACATCCTTGTGTCTCTTCAAGCTTAAATCCAGCCTCTTAGAAGGTATCACTTTTATAGGGGTCTTTGTGTGTGTGTGCGTGATTGTTTTGTGTGTGAAAGAGAGAAATTACTTTCTGGCTGAAGAATTTCCAGTTGAATGGAGCTCTTAAAAACACAGAACCCAAACAATTTGTCCATCTTTCATTGTAACGACCTTTCCTAATTTTATTTCTTATTAATTCATGCTATAGTTAATAGTTCTCAGGGAGGCATTTAATAAAGAGACAAGTGAACTCTCCATAAATCAAATAGAAAGCAACTGTAAAAAAACCCACCTGAACAATCAATTGAAGGTGGAAATCAATTAAAAAGCAGGGGAAACCAAAACTAACATCGGTGAAAATCAAAAAACGTCCGTGGAGATAAAATCTGAAAAGCTAAAATAGCAGGTTTATCCGAGGTCTAAATAAATTCTAATTATCAGCACCTCAGGGAAAGTTTTCTGTTCTTTTATTTCTGCTAATGGGAGTCTGTAGAGTGGATTAAGAACTGACCGGCTCCCCTGCCAACAATAATATGTGGCTGATGGGTATGGAGCTAATTAGTTTTGTCTTCCATACTGCAGAAAGTCCTTCTTTTTCCCTCCCTCCCTTTCCCTTCCTCCCTCCCTCTCCCTTCCTTCCTCCCTCCCTCTCTCTTTTTTCCTTTCTTCCTCCCTCCATCTCTTTTTTCCTCTCTCCCTCCTTCCATCTTCCTTCCTCCCACCCTCCCTCCCTCCTTCCCTCTCCCTTCCTTCCTCCCTCCCTCCCTCTTTTTTTCCCCTCCCTCCCTCCCTCCTTCTCTCCCTCCTTCTCTCCCTCCTTCCCTCCGCTCATTCTAGTTCACTTTGAAATACCTTTTCTTTCCTTATTTTATTTGACTCTTCTAAAATATTATTACTCTCCCTCCCTCCTCCCCCATTCACCCCTGAAAAAATTTGAATAAAATACTAGCAGACTTATCTTTTGTAGATGAGACCATTCAAAAATCACTTTTTTCAGTTTTAACTTAAGCCTACCAACAAATGTTTGTAAGTCATGGACTAATTGTAGTCTAACCTGTATGGCACTAGTTTCCTTGTCTGATGTAGTTTGTAGGGTTGAAGTAGGATTCTGTAGTACAGCTGCTTGGTGCTGTGAAACTGAAACTGAAACTGAAACTCCTCTGCTTCAGTTTTGCATTTGGAACAGATTTCTTTTCAGATGGGGAGGGGGAGAAGAACTCCTTAGCATCTGAGTGAGTTAATAATATAAGAAATACTCTAAATGCTCTGATGGTCATTTGGAAAAAAAAATCCTTTCTTACTGAGCACCTAGAAGCCAAGCAGAACATACGTGCCAAATTTCAAGTTTATGGTTCTGGAGATTTTGTGATGATGCATGAGTGGCATTTCACTTATATATAGATAGATTTATTTATTATCTTACTTATTATTTTACTATTATCTTACTATTATCTTACTAGGTGGGACCAGTTCCTGGGGAACAATTTCTAAAATGGAGAAGAGAGTTTAACAAACTCTAATGAGGAACCAGTGTCATTCTCATCTCATTTAGAGTAAAACTTTGGCAGGAGATGATTCTATATATTAAAGAATAGTAATAAGAACAATGTTTACTCAACACAGAAGTTCCAACTGACAAATGTTTGCTGTTCTGTTCTGTCTTGTTTGAGAAGATCATGGCAGTAGATTGGAAACTGAACTGTGTCGAACATTTCGGGATTCTTTTGAATTGTTTTACAAATTTCGTTCTAAATGCCTACTTTCTTTTTCTGGAGGCAAAGGATTGACCACAGAAATGTATACAGATAGTCCTCAACTGATGAACACAATTTATCCCACAATTTATGTTGCTAAGTGAGAAATTTCTTAACTGAGTTTTACCCCCTTTTACTACTTTTCTCTCTACTTTTGTTAAGTGAATCACTGCCATTCTTCATTTAGTAACATGTTTGTTAAGTGAAACTGTTTTTTCCTTCATTGACTTGGCTTATCAGAAGGTTGCAAAAAGGGATCATATGATATCCCTGGAACACTGAGTCAGTGATCAAACATCTAAATGTAAATCACGTGACCACAGGGAGACTGTAATGGTCATAAGTGTGAAGAATGGTCATAAATAGATCATTTTTTCCCCAGTGCATTCTAACTTTGAGCAGTCATTAAACAAACTGTTGTAAGTTGAGAACTACGTGTATTATGGAGGAAGTAGAAGGGGAGATTTTTCACACTCATCCCTTTCTCTTCCAAGAGTCTCACCTGTAGAAATGAACAAGCTGGGATGGAAGGCAGAGTTAAACATGTCATTTGTTTGGAATCATTGCATTGCCACAATAGACCTTTACCTTTAACTGTTAGTCCACCTGCTTCTTATACAGTATATTGGTAGCAATAATAAATTCTTCAGTGCTTTGAACTCAGCAAGTCTTCCTCATTCTTAGCACCTGGCACTACCCATCCAATTCAGTCTAGCAGATTGGGCATACTACAGATCCCATCAGCCACTCTTGCTAAGGTGAAGTCAGCTCAGTTTCAAAACCGGTCATTAAAATCTAATTGTTTTGAGAAGCTTGGTTCTTTCTTGAACTCAGCAAGTATTCCTCACTCTTAGCGTCTGGCACTACCCATCCAATTCGATTGAGCATTGACCCTTATCTAAAACCAAGCAAGTGCTATCCAGCTCGTTGAGAAGATTCTTGTGCATATGTTTTTAGCAATACATCCATTTAACTGGATTTTGATATGTGGACCTGACAAGGCCATTCTCTAACCCAGTGACCCCCAACCTTGTGGGTGCCAAGGACCATTTCCTGGAGAGAGGTTTTTCTGTGGACTGGAGGGTGTGTTGTTTCACATGCTGTCTTCATGCTTTGCTTGTTTTTAGGCCCATTTTTGACATGCTGTGACCCAGTGCCTGTCCACAGACTGGGGGTTATGTGCCCCCTGTTGTAGCCCTCTGCAAGTTTAAGACTTATGGATTTCAACTCCCAGAATTCCTGAGCTAACATGACTGGAGGAGGAATTCTGGGAATTGAAGTCCACAAGTCTTAAAGCTGTCAAGTTTGAAGACCCCTGGCTTATTGAGACACTAACAAACACACGTCAGTCCCAAAACCCTTTTTTCTTTATTTCAATGGCTGTGAATTTTGGTCATTCACAGCCAGTAATGAGTCTCACACAGTTTGTAAAGAGTCCCATGGAAGTCTGCCAAAGTCCTTCAGGATAAGTCTGATAAGCATGCACCTTTATCTTCCTTGAAATGCTGCCAATGACTAAATATCCAATTAGTTATACAAGGCCAACCAGAGCACAAATTCAACATGGAGCTTCAGGTTTCAAACTGACCAGTACGAACAAAGTTGCTTCCTGCAAAGATTCCTGTCCCTTTGCTCCTCCTTTATGTCTTATGGGAGGGGCCAGTCACCTCCAAGCCTTACTCCCTAATCACCCCTTTTGTTTTAGCTGCCCTTGCCTTCTGGCAGCTCTGCACATACACACACTGGGAACAGGCTCCCTTTTTTCCTCTGCCTCGCTGCTGCCAGATTCTGGAGGCTCGGGAGTCAGCACATAACTCCCAGATGGCCATGGCCCCATCTCTGTATCAGATGCAGGACCCTCGTTTGAGTCCTCCCCAGAGTCCCGGATTGGCCCATGTTCCTCCCCACTGTCTGATTCTTCTGCCATCTCCACAGGATGCAAGAGGATCACAACTTCTTCTAGTAGATTGTTTTTTTCTGTATCACAAAACTAATCCCAAGCATAGATTTTCAGTTGACCTTTTTTGTACCTATGGATTGTGTTACAATAAATAAATAACATTACAGAGCACTGCCTTGATAGATAGTATCACTGAGATGTCAATTCTCTTTTCAACCAACGTGCAAAAATTCTAAATTGGCAGCTAAATTGGTGCAAAAGAGAAAGGAGATGGTAAGAGTTTGACAAGATTCCTTTCATCTTCATCTTCTTTTTTAACAATGGCAAATGGCTTTATTGGCTATCTGTTTTTCGTGAAATGACTGTGTTTTCTTTTTATCTTGTCAATCTTGGTGTCGGTTTCGGAATCGGTTCTAATGAGAGTGGCAATCTGGAAGGCTGTTTTTACACCTTTCTCCTGTTCTATATAAAAACATTAATCAAAAATTAAAACAATAGAGGCAGAGCTAGCCATCCCTTAACATTACAAGACATTCAGGAACAAGTCTTCGCTTCTGATCCTTTCATCTGCCCTAGTCCAAATATTTAAATTTTTTACACAGGATTGGCTGATCAGAATATTTCAATCAATCAGACTATTTTTGTATTTACTATTGTATTATCACTAGAATTGGAATACCCCAAATGGCCACAAGATGACAAGGAGAGGAAATTTTTTTTTGTAACTCTTTGTTGCCATCTGGTGGTCATGCCTATTTGTGCAGCTCCCGCTGATGAGATTAACTTGGTTTCCTGAGAATATGTATCCAATGTAGTAAGGTTAAAAAAGACATAAAAAACTTGATTGCTATGGTTCCTTTGGCGAGCCACCAGCCAAGTTGCAAATTGCTTTTTGGAGTTTGACCCACCAGGTTGCCGAAAAAGATCAATGAACTGCTAATTATGTTGAACTTCTAGTAGTAGTATGATTATCTTCCCTTGTATTGGCAAACAGTAAGATCAGGTTTACCAACCTCTAATTGACAGAAAGCAAAAGTGATGAGAAACAAAACAAATTGGGGATAGAAACAGGCCATGAATTCACATCTTAGAAAGTATCATACATTTTATTTTGAATGACGCAAGCTTGTATTATTCTTCCTGCAAGCAATATTTGCTTCAAATGAGATGTGAAGCATGGCAAATGAATGTTATTTGAAATTTCTGTACAGTCATTAACTATCAGTTTAACATAGGAAATTATATCAGCATTTTGTTTGCATCTGGTTCATGGATTGCTTCTCTCATAGCTCCCGATGCTTTACATAGATTTTAAGTTGTAATTATTTTTTTATGAGTGTACAGCCTTACAAAAAAAATAATAAATTAGCGAGCTCATCACGATCTCGTTAAAGTAAATCAGAAATAGATAGCTAGAGTATTCCTTCCCAAATCAAATTCATGATTCATGCTTAGTTTGAGTTCAATTATATTACTTATTTTTAATGAAGTTTGTTTATATCTGCGCAAAAGATTTGGCCAAGATCCACATTCTCTGCCAGATTAAGGGATTTGAACTGTGGCCCACCTGTCCAGACTCAAAACCATCTGGTCTCCATTTGTCATTCTGGAGGACAACCATCACACACACACACACACACATTTTTTTTTCAATAAACTTTGAGTGTCCTGTGTAAAATGACCTAGGGAAAGGAGAAGTTGTTATTGAACTATATCCCCAATTCAGAGGGACCCTGAATTGCTCCAATTATATCAATATTGCCCCAATTATATTGACAGGAAGAGGAGGGAATGTTGGGTATGATCCCTATCTTGAGATATATACATTAATAAAGAATAAAAGTGCAATATAAATAATTGTGAGGTCCTTTGTGCTCTCTGAGCTCAGTGGTTTTCTTGCAGACATTTCATTACCTAACTAGGTAACAACATCAGTCTAGGGTTAGGACTAGCACTAGTTTGGGGAATGAATCCTCTGCAAAACAACCCGACCGAGCTTAGAGAGCACCAATGACCCACAATCTTCCTCTTCCTCCTCTTCCTCCTCCACTCTGCAAAACCCATTCACTTCTAGAACTGGTGATGTTACCAAGCTGGGTAGTGAACTGTCTGCAAGAAAATAACCAGGTTTAGAGAGCACCAAGGACCTCATAGTTCCACTGTGAACTGCAAATGTTCTTTTCTATTGGAAATGTATACAATAGATGATAGATGGATGGATGGATGGCATGGCATGGATGGGAAAAGAGATTGAAGAGATTGATTGGATGGGTTGATAGATAAGAGAGAAAGAGAAAGAAAAAAAGAAAGAAAGAAAAAAATGAAGCCCAGCCACACTGCAAAAGTGAGCTATTTAAGTTTGAGATTCAGAACTTAATTAGTCCAGCTCCTGCTTTAATTTGATTTTCTCCTTGTGTGTAAGCATATTGGATTGAGAAAAAGCAGGAAAATGAAACCATGTTTGCTGCAATTTGTGTTTGCAATGGTACAGACATTTACCATTGCTATTTAAAGACTTTGCTGGAGGAGGAGAAAGAAAGAGAAGGAGGGAGGGAGAGAGAAAGAGGTAGAGAAAGAGAGGAGGGAGGGAGAGAGAGAAAGAATGAGAGAGAGGGAGAGGGATAATTCTTTGCCTGGAAGGAGATTTTGGCCTGTCAAACTATGTATGTCTTTATCCTTGTGGAGTTGGTGATGTAAGGACATTTATTGATTATGGCCTTTATGGCCCCAATTATAGTGAGATGATTGGTGGTCAGGGCTCAAAAATTGAACAAGCTTGTTGCAGTTGTGTTTCCAGCTGTTGCTTTTGTCCCGCTGTCATTTAAACTTAGAAGGAAATACTCAGGTCCTTAGCTGTAGCTTTGTCTTTATTTGGTTTTAAATTAATCTTCTTCCATGTTCTTTTGATGATTCTGTTTTATAACTTTACCATCGGAAGAATTTCAGGGTTGTTTTCAAAGCATCAACCACAAGGAAGAAAGAAGGACTAGGGGTGATATGATAGCATTATTCTGAAATTTGAGGGGCTGTCCCCTTCCTTCCTTCCTTCCTTCCTCATCACTGGAAGTTTTTAAGAAGAGATTGGACAACCATTTATCCGAAATGGTATAGAGTCTCCTTCTTGAGCAAGGGGTTGGACTAGAAAACCTCCAAGGTCCCTTCCAACTCTGGTATTCTATTATTCTGTTATTCTGAAGGCATGTGGCCATGAAAATCAGAAAAAAAAATGTTGCTTAGGTTTGATTAGATTGTACTTTTTCTAAAGATGATTGCACTGCATATGTTGTGCAGATGCTGCTGCTCTTTCAAAGAAAAATGCAATGTTTACCTTCTGTTATGAGACAAAAAAAACTCAACATAAAATGTAGCAAGAATTTTGGGTGAAATTCAAGAGGACATTCAACCAAGCGTGCTTTTCACCTTTTAGCTCTTCATAAAAAATTATATTGGTTTTTTTTCCTCTGTAAATCTCTTTCTCATCTATGTGTTTTTATGTACTCATCCATGAACTACTTATGCTTTTGTTTATTGCACTCAGTGTGTTTGGTTGCAATAAACTATGTAGCTATTAACTCTTATTATTATTTGGTCTTTATTAATGAAATAGAGTAAACTGTTTTTTATTAGCATCGTAAGCATACTTTCTGGCTGTTTCTTTGCCCGTAGTAAAAGTATTTTCTACCCATTGATCATAATAGAATTGGAGGGGGGGAGGGCCTCCTTGTACTCCCTGAGTTGGTTGTTTTCTTGCAGACATTTCACTACCCAACTAGGTAACATCATCAAGTGTTAATGAGTACAGTTTGCTGTCAGTTTTATATTTTGATGGCTTGCCGGTGTGGGTCTTAAACAGGGGTAGGATTCTACCTGGTTGGACCAGTTCTATAGAACCAGTTGTTATGATTCTGCGCAGTTTGGAGAACCAGCAAATTGTGCCACTGCCTGGCTCGCCCCGTCCCACCCCGCCCACTCACTCCTTACCTGGCAGGTGCGCCATCCAACTTGCCTGTGTTATGACTTTGCCAAATTTTTGGTAAATTTTTGCCTGACCATCAGCTGTTCTGACTATCAGCTGTGCTGGAAGATTTAGATTAGCAAGAAGGTAGGAAATTGTTGGATTTCTTGCTTTTTATCTAATCTAAAAGTGAAGCTGAACCTTCCTTAGGACTGAAGCTTCTATTGTTCAGTGCAGACTCAGGTAGGAGATTGCAGAAAGATAGATCTCTGAGTGAATCTGTGATTCTGTGAGCAACTCAATGTGCCTGCTTGCTTTGCCTGATTTTGGGTAAAAGTTGCTCTTTTTTTAATAAAAAATTCAATATTGACATAAATATTCACAATATTTACATACAAGCCACACCTACCCAGTCACATGACCACCAAGCCACACCCACAAATTAGGCCACACCCACAGAACAGGTTGTTAAGACATTTGAATCCCACCCTTGGCCTTAAAGGTTCTTTGATTGGGTTGTTTGCTGTTGGCTTCCTTGGCAGTTTCTTGATTGGGGTATGGTTCACTGGATTGTTGGTTTGATATTAATTTTGGAGTTAATTTATGCTGATCTGGCTGCTGATTGCTGATGGAGAGGTGCTCCAGTCTTTTTGTTCCTTTTTGGCTAGTTGTCTCTTTTGTCTATAAATATTGTTAATATGCCTTGTCTATAAATATTGTTAATATCTTTACTGATGCTTATTTATCAGAATATCAGGCTTCTAGAAATTCCCTAGTGGTTTTAGGCTTAGGATAGAATAGAATTACAGAGTTGGAAGTGACCCTTGGAGATCTTCTAGTCCAACCCCCTGCCTAGGGAGGAAACCCTACAACACTTCAGACAAATGGTTATCCAATCTCTTCTTAAAACCTTCCAGTGTTGGAGCATTTACAACTTCTGGAGGCAAGTTGTTCCATTGGTTAATAGTTCTCACTGTCAGGAAATTTCTCCTTAGTTCTAATGTTGCTTCTCTCCTTGGTTAGTTTCCAACTTGGCTTAGTCACATTTCTACAATTGAAACAATGGTTAGGGCTTTCTATCATCATCTCCTTTTAATGACCCCATAATTCCTTGTGGATTGGAGACAGGGCAACTGAATGGAGCTGAGTGTTTACTGGCCGGATGCCCTTCCTGTTGCCAATGCGGAGTTTTGTTCAGCAGATATATTCTCAGTGTGACCAGAGATAAGGAATATCTGCCTCTATCTAGGATCGATCTCACAGCCTCCTGATTGTGAGGTGAGAGCTCCACCTCAAGGCCACTGCACCATTCATGGTTAGGTCTGTCCATATGTTGTAAAATTAAAGCCACTATAACAGCGGTACCTAACTCATGTCATCACAGCGTCGTCACATGATGTATCGTGACTTTACCCCCCTTTACTAAACTGGGTGTGGGCCTGTCCAGGGCATGATGCACCCAGCCCACAGGCTGCAAATTTGGCACCCTTGCACTAGAATATACACTCATAGCAAATTTAGCTGAACCTTGATACTCCTTATCAGCAAAGTTCTTGGTGGTCTCTGAGTTTGGTGGTTTTCTTGGAGATGTTTCATGACCCAACTAGATAATATCATGCTAGCGCTGTCAATGTTTCCTGGTTGGATCATGAAATATCTGCAAGAAAACAAGCAAGCTCAGAGAGCACCAAGGACCCCACACAGACCTCCTCCTCCTCTTCCTCTTTTCCCTCCACCTCCTCCTCATCTGCAAAACCCCCTCCCTTCTAACACTGATGATGTTACCTAGTTGGGTCATGAAACTTTTGCAAGAAAACCACCCAGTTCAGAGAGCACCAAAAGTCCCATAGTCGTCGTTGTCGTCGTCCTCCTCCTCCTCTTTCTCTTTTTTCCTCCACCACCACCACCATCACCACCACCACCTCCTCCTCCTCCTCCTCTGCAACCACTCCTCCCTTCTAACCCTGTTGATGTTGCCTAGTTGAGTCATGAAACATCTGCAAGAAAACCACCCAGCTCAGAGAGCACCAAAGACTTCTAATTTCAACCCTGAGCTACAGATATTCTCCTTTGTTGATACTGATGAGATTACCTAATTTGGGTAATGAAACGTCTGCAAGAAAACAACCAAGCTCAAGAGAGCACAGTTCACTGCATTTCAACCCCAAGCTACAAATATTCTCCTTTATTACCGTAGTAATAGAATTTGTTTCCAAGGAAATATGTTGATTATGTCAGTCAATTTTCTTAGCCCTTTTAGAGTTTTTATCTGTGTTGAGGTTTCAGAATTGTATTTTAAAGGAGCATTCTGATTCTGAATGGGTGGCTTCTTGAATGCTAATCAAGGTACTTGACAACAGCCCAAACCAGAGATTTCATGGCTGCCTGTTCCCTAATCTGACAACACTTGCCTATTATTAATCAGATAACAGATAATCAGAGTTGGAAGGGACCTTGTAGTTCATCTAGTCCATCACCATCCCTGCCCAAACAGGGGACCCTATACCATTTCTAACAGATGGCAGTCCATTCTCTTCTTGAAAATCTCAAGTGATAAAGCTCCCACAACTTCTGAGGGCAACTTCTATTCCTTGGGTTGATTGTTCTCACTGTCAGAAGGTTTCTCCTTATTTCCAGGTTAAATCTCTCATTCAGTTTCCATCCATTATTGCTTGTCTGGCCTACAGGTGCTTTAGAAAATAGCTTCACTCCTTCCTCTCTGTGGCAGCCCCTTAAATATTGGAAGACCGCTATCATGTCTCCCCTGGTCGTTCTCTTCCCTAAACTAGCCTGGCCCAGTTCCTACAACCTTTCTTCATATGTTTTAGTCTCCAATCCCCTCATCATCCTGGTTGCTCTTCTCTGTACTTTTTCTAGAATCTCACCATCTTTTTTATAGTGTGGTGTCCAAAACTGGATGCAGTACTCTCGGTATGGTCTTCCTATGGCTTTATAGATTGGTATTAGTACCTGGTCTTTCTGCCCTTGTGAAATTGTTGTCATACATTCACTTTCCCCTTAAACTACAGCACAGCATATTTTTATCGCCAATGTTAAGAAGTTAATAATAAGTGGTGAGACCAGATAAGCAAAAAAAAGAAAAATTGCTTTCTATGCATATTCACATGCCGTTTAAAGGGAACTTTTCCTGAGAAATGAGAAGTTGCAATTCATTGCAAAGTTCAGGAACACTTTTACTACTTCTTTGAACTGTTAATATTTAAAGATTCATCCTACTTCTTCTTTTCCTCTCTCTTCCTTCTTTTACAGACGAATGATATTGTCTACTACAATGCAAAAGAAGATCTGAATGATGTAAGTAACATTTTGGAAAAGAACTCTGAAAAAACTCTAATTCTCTTAACAAGTACCATATTTATTGGGGTTCTTGGTGTTGTCAGAGCTTGGTGGTTTGTAGACGTTTCATTACCAAAGTAGGGAACATCATCAGTGCAAACCCCACTCCCTTCTAGCAGCGATGATGTTTTACTTTGCTTGAATATTGAAATGTTTGCAAGAAAACCACCAAGCTCAGAGAGCACCGAGGACCCCACAGTTCAATTTTAAGTTACAAATATATATTCTATCAGTAGTACCATCACTTTCAATTTTACATTTTTTGAGGGGGAGGTCACAAATAAAAAAGAAAAAGGCTCAACCTAAACCTATTAAAATGCTCTATGAAAACAGAAGATGTGATGGCCTGGGTTGTGGCATAAAGGCAACACAGTCAGATAATCAGTAGGAGTCCCTTTATTAGCTCCAACTTCACCCCCAATGTCCTGGTTACCTTCTGGCTGGAGAAAAACTCCCAGGAACAGCCTTTGGCTGCAGAGAATCAAGTCCAAAACATGGTCAACACAAACTGTAACTGTAAGTCCAATCAAGGCAAAATGAGGTAATTAGTTTGACAGGGCAGGAACAAGAATTCCAGATGTGAAGGCATGGCAATAACTCAACATGGCTGGGAAGACTCCAGGAACACAGAGAAGCAAAGTCAACACAAGATAAACTCACATTTGTTTCCAGCAAACGCCGCATTCAGCATGCATCTCTTTTAAACTCCCTTCCCAGGTGTGGCTAATGAAGGGAATCAGGGCCCTTTCTTTCTTACCCTGTAAGTCATGCAACCCATGTTGCTCTCTTCTCCGTTCCTCCCTGCATGCCCTAGGATGAAGAGGGGGTAGGTTTGAGTCTGCCTCTGAACTCCCTCTCCCTTGTTCTACCTCTCTCTTGCTCTGCCCAGCTGGACTTTGCCCTTCCCCAGTTTCCTCCACAGCCAACAGAGCCACACTCCCATTCCATTTCAGATGTTCGACTTCCTCTTTGGATTCATACTCCAACAGGGGCATCACAGAAAATTTAAAGTTATGTTGCATATGACATGGTAGAGGAGGACAGTGGCTTGCATGGGTAGGATGCTGGGTTGGAGGTTAGCAAGCCTGTGTTTGACACCCAAGTGTGCTGCCATGGGCTGTCTGAGCTCCTGTCCTCCGCTCCCGCTCCTGATAGGGACATGATTGGAGCCCCCAACTGATTGTCCCCCAGGCAATGGTGATGTCACCGGCTAATCCTTTCAATCTGGAAACGCCTCTCGATGCTTCTGACATGAGTGCGATGCGACAAGACACAATCACAATGCATTCCAAATGTTTTCCTAGCATAATGTCTTGAAAGCTTCTCCTTGTGTGGCATATATAGCTTTGAGGAGATCTTGAATGAAGGCAGGCTGTTCAGAGGGTAGTTGAGAAATAAATAGATATTCTCAAGCAGCCTGTAAGCCTGAAAAATAAACACTTTTCAGAAAATAAACATGGCATGTTGCGAAGAAGCCCTGTGTTTGGGGTAGTTTCTTTCTTGCTAAATTTGGAATGAGCCATTGGCTGCTTAACTGCTCCACTGGGAATAGTTCTTTTAATATTGAATGGTGGCTTAAAATTTTAATTATGCAAATAAATAGGTTCCAGTGTGAACTAGACTTCCTGCAAATGCATTGTCTCATTGTTTAGTTGACCCCGCGAGGGGAAAGTTTTGCAAAACCAAACCCAAAGGAACAAAACAGACTTTTATTTTTTGCAGAGTGTTAATCCTAATCCGGATGTAATTAGGTGGTGTGTAAAATGACTTGTTGGAGAACATTCTGACCTGAATGTTCATAAGAGACGGATTAGAAAGTTAGAACATGCTATAATGGGTATTTTTTGTGGAAATGTAGAAGGAAGTCAACACATGTGGTAGTTAGAAAGGTTTATTGTCTTTAAAACACACACACATACACACACACACACACACACACACACACACACACACAAAACCCAACCTAGAAGCTTTGTTTCATATATTAAACAGTATATGCAATTTCCCAAGCTTAAATCAATTCTGCATTTTCTTTCCTGCACTGAGGAAACAAAAAAAAATCTTCTTTCAATCATAGCAGACTGTTATAAAATGGTCCATGGGGCCATATCTTCTCCCCCTCCCCCTCCTCCTCTCCTTCTCCTCCTCACCTCCTTCTCCTCCTCCTTCTCCTCCTTTTCTCCTCCTCCTCCTCCTCCTCTCCTCCTCCTCCTCCTCCTCCTCCTTCTCTTCCTCCTCTTCCTTCCTCCTCCTCCTCCTCTTCCTCGCCTCCTACCTCTTTCTCGTCTCCCCATTTCTCCTTTCTCCCCTCCTCCTCCTCCTCCTCTCCTCCTCCTCTCCTCCTTCTCCTCCTCCTCTTCTTCTCCTTCTCTTCCTCTTCCTCCTCCTTCTCATCTTCTTCTTTCCTCCTCCTCCTCCTTCTCCTCCTCCTCTTCCTCAGCTGCTCATGTTTCACACAGTCTATTTTATGAGACTTTTTGTCATCTCTTTCCCAATAAGGAAAGGAATGTTACTATTTATCCCATTTAAGTTACATCTCCATCCAAGGACAATGTAGATGTCAGAAGAGAAAGGATTGGATTGAAATATGGAATATAGAATAACAAGAGTTGGAAGGGACCTTGGGGGTCTTCTAGTCCAACCCCCTGCCTAGGCAGGAAACCCTACACCATTTCAGACAAATAGTTGTCCAATCTCTTCTTTAAAACTTCCAGTGTTGGAGCATTTACAACATCTGGAGGCAAGTTGTTCCACTGATTATAGTTGCCAGAAATAGGTGGAAACCTTACTCAATGACCTCACAATGACTTCACCATTTGTTGTGAAAGTTTCCATGTCTACATTCTGGCAGCAGTATGTCCCAAGGATATAGGATTGCAACTCCAGAGTCTGACTCTGAAGTTTTGACAGTATTTTGTTTTAAAGTTGGAAATTATTTTCTCTTTCCAATAAAGGCGTAGGCGGGTAAACTAATAGCAAAATTTCTGTAAATTTTTTTTTTAGCTTTGTTTGCACCCAGCTACAAAATGGGATTTCAGATGAATAGCAGCTTTGTGGCATTTGACGCTGATGCCAGATAATTAAGGAGCAAGCAAGAAAGCAAGATAATTATAGAAATATGAATTATACAGAGTGGACACAGAAAATTAGATGGGGTGTACATGCTGGACACTTTTTTTAAAAAAAAAGCTGTCTGTAGTCGTCTTTTTAATTAATTAATGAGCTCAGTTTTTCTTTCTAGCAAAACTTTATGCAAATAAGTCTTCAAAAACATCATGTGATTTAAACCATTTTCTGATGTAAGCTATAACAGAATAAAGAATTGGAAAGGACCTTGGAGATCCCCTGCATAAGCAGGAGATCCGACACCATTTCAGACAATTTAATCTATACTCTTAAAAACCTCCAGTTTAACCTCTTGGAGGCAACTTGTTCCATTGGTTAAATTGTCTCTTGGGAAATTTCTCCTTAATTCAAAGTTGCTTCTCTCCTTGATTACTTTCCATCTATTGCTTCTTGTCCTGCCTTCAGGTGCTTTGGAGAATAGCTTGACTCCCTCTTCTTTGGGGCAGCCCCTCAAATATTGGAAGACTGCTATTCTGTCTCCCGTGGACCTTCTTTTCATTAGACTAGACATACCCAATTCCAGCAACCATTCTTCATATGTTTTAGCCTCCAGCCCCCACATCATCTCCGATGCTCTTTCCAGAGTCTCAACTTCTTTGTTATATTTTTACATGTGAGGATGGGACCTTGATGAACATACCTAATTGTATCATGCTTGGTTAGAGTGTTGATATTTTGGAGTTTTAAGAACAGCAAATAGAAAAAGAGAAAGAGAAAGAAAAGAAAAGAAAGAAAGAAAGAAAGAAAGAAAGAAAGAAAGAAGGAAAGAGCAAGCTGTTGAATGTTGATTCAGGCATTAGAACGACATATGAAAAAATAATCACAAAAAGAAGAGTGTCATTTTGAGATCCTACGTTCCAGAGACTCAATCTATTTATGGGATCTCTAAACAGGGAACTGTACATAATTCAAATCAGGGTGGTAATTTCATTTATTTGTTGAATTTATTATCTCCATATCTGTCTGTCTGTCTGTCTGTCTGTCTATCTATCTATCTATCTATCTATCTATCTATCTATCTATCTATCTATCTATCTATCTATCTATCTATCTATCATCCTCCCACCCACCCATGAAGCTACTCTAAGCCTACTCTAGGCTTACAATAATAAAAAGGAAGAAAAATCAAAGAATATAAACAGAACAGAAGTAAAAGAATAGAACTGTAGGAGATGACCAGGCTTAGCCGAAGGGAGGGGTCAAACACGTCATCAGTTGCAAGTGTGAAAGGACAAATCTCCCACTGTCTATTTTACAATCTGAGAAGTTAGGAAGAATCCTTCCTCTTCCAGTTGTGTAGCTGCAGGCAGTACCTCCTCTTATCTAATTGTTCCCTAGGCAGTATCTTTCCATCTGTTTCCTTAAGGTCATCCTTACACCCCAATAGAGAAACTGAGGCACTCTAATGATTATCTTGCTTCAAAGAATGCTGTTCCTTCAGCAGCTGTAGCACTGGGCACGAATATTCAACCCATGGCTGAGGTACTAATTCCTAGGTACTAATAGCATGGCTGGTGTTTGATTTCTGAGCAGCTGTCAGTCACCCTGTGTAAATTTGGTCAATAAATCAATTAGAATATAGTATAGCAGGCAATAACATTGAATGGCATGCCAATTAAAGTTACTATTTTGAACTCCTGCAGATTTTCCAGTGCTTGAAATATTTAAAACCCTGGGGCTATCGCTTCTGCCAGGATTTTGATATATTTTTTTTAAGAGTCAAGGAAACTTGATATCATTCGAGTCTGATGTACTTGTTGAAATTTTTTTTTTTAAATAAGGATCTAGAAGGATGGGATCTTTGGGTCAGCATAAGGGCAGGATGTTCTGTCTTCTACTTTTTAGCAAAAATACTATGTCAGTGTTCCAATGAAATTCCCCATTCTCATTCAACACTCAGAAACAAAGTTCATCCAAGTAAGATCATTTAATTAAGGAAGAAGTCATGTTGGCACCTCTGGAGAAACCCAAATCCAAAAATTTTGAGTTTTCCTTTCCTAAATGAAATTCAAAATCCAGCCCCTGCACCCTCCAGTCCATCACATGATCCAGTCAAATATCGTCCCAACTATGAATGAATGAATTCTTTTGTTGACCAAGTGTGATTGGACACACAAGGAATTCGTCTTGGTGCAAATGCTTTCAGTGTACATAAAATAAAAGATACATTCGTCAAGAATCATCAAGTGCAACACTTAATAATAGTCATAGGGTACAATAAGCAATTGAATCATACTAGGAAACAGTCAATATAGATCATAAGGATGCAAGTGACAAAGTTACAGTCATACAGTCACAAGTGGGAAGGGATGGGCAATAAGGAGTGATGAGAAGATTAATAATAATAGTAGTGCAGACTTTGTAAATAGTTGGACAGTGTTAAGGGAATTATTTGTTTAGCAGAGTGATGGCATTCAGGAAAAAACTGTCCTTGTGTCTAGTTGTTCTGGTGTGCAGGGCTCTATAAGTGTCGTTTTGAGGGAAGCAGTTGAAACAATTTATGTCCGGGATGTGAGGGGTCTGTAGGTATTTTCACAGCCCTCTTTTTGAGTTGTGCAGGAT
Source organism: Laticauda laticaudata (assembly GCA_004320025.1). NCBI lineage: Eukaryota > Metazoa > Chordata > Lepidosauria > Squamata > Elapidae > Laticauda > Laticauda laticaudata. The sequence continues at coordinate 27,946 of BHFT01054568.1, forward strand.
ACAGGTCCTCCACGGAAGGCAGGTTGGTAGCCACTGTTTTTTTCTGCAGTCCTAATAAACTGATGCAACAAACTGATGGGAATCTTTGTGCCTCCCTGGGAGTATGGATGGATGGATGATAGAATCATAGGGTACAATGCTTAATTAACAAAACTGCATCCAGTTTTGGCCACCACATTATAAAAAAGATCTTATCTTCGAACCATTCATAAAACCCAGGGGTGGGATTCTACTGGTTTGGATCAGTTCCATAGAACCGGTTGTTATGATTCTGCACAGTTTGGAGAACCAGCAAATTGTGCCCCTGGCTGGCCCCACCCCTCTCTGTCCTCCCCTCCCCTACCAGTCAGTCCTTATCATGCATACACAACATTGTGCGCATGCCTGACATTGCTGACTGTGTTCTCCTCCTCCCAGTCACTCCTTAAGGTATTTCTTTTTTCCCCTCCCGATGATCAGCTGTTCCAATGATCACTGTCTTACTGCTTTGCCTAGGAGGCTTCCCTGAGGCTCAGGAGGCAAAGGGGGGCTCTTGGGGTGGGAGCTGCGCCCCCACTCCATTTTTGGCCTTTCTGGGCCCCAGGGAAGTCTACTGGGAGCAAAAACACCCCCCAGGAAGCTCCCCTGAGGCCCAGGAGGCAAAAAAGAATAAGCCACATCCACCCAGTCACATGGCCATGCCCACCTAGCCACGCTTACCTAGCCATGCCCACAGAACCGGTTGTTAAAAATTTTTGAATCCTACCCCTGATGAAATCTATATTAGACTGTGCAGAGATGGATAGATTGACAGTAAAAATAAAGGATAAAGAAGACACAGAATATTATTTTACAAAATAATATTTTTAAGGTCTACCAGTATACCTACAAATTTTTGTTGCTCAGTGTGACAGCTGTTAAGTGTGTTTTGCTCCATTGTACCTCCTTTGTTTACCACGTTTATTAAGTGAGTCGCTGCAATTGTTAAACTGGTAACACAGTTGTTAAGTGAATCTGGCTTTCCCATTGATTTGGCTCATCCAAAGGTCACAAAATGGGATCACATAACCCCTGGGATATTGCAACCGTCATAAATATGAACCGGTGGGCCTCACCTGAATTTTGCTCACTAAACATGGGGATGAATGTCAGCATGAAAAATGGTTATAAATCACTTTGTAACTGTGAACAGTGTCCTGCCCTTGTTAGAGTCAGACTCCGAGGGAGAGAAGGAGCAGCTGACAGAGAGTGGAGGTGTGGCTCCGGAGGTTGTGGAGGAGGCTGGGGAAAGGCTGAGGCCAGCTGGGCAGTCAGAGGAGGACCCAGGCCCATCCCCTCTCCATCCTAGGGCATGTAGGGAGAAGAGGATAAGGGAGAGACATGGTCTACTTGGAAGGAGAGGGTCTTGATCCTCTTCATGGGCTGCAGCTGTGACAACTGGATAAGAGGATAGACATGCCTACGGGCGAGTGCTAAAAACAAAGCATGGAAATATATCTAGTTTATGGTTCCTCTGTGAGTTTGGCGTCCTTCCCAGTGTGCGTTATCTGTGGACATCCTCCAGCTCTAATCTTGCCTGGTTTGTGTTGTTTTTTACTCTTTATAATTTAAACAGCATTTTCCTTCTTCTGGTAACTGCTCATGTGCGAGATTTTTTTGACTCCAGTCAATGATATTTGTAGCTTGGAAGCAAAGTGAAGGAATAAAAGGGGCTTCACCTTTTTTTTTGTGACTATGTTTATTTTGTATCCCATCCTGGGTTATCACAAACAGTCACTAAATAAAGCTATCATAAGTTGAAGGCTACCTGCAATTATTAGAAATAGCACTTGGCTAGAAATCAGAGACAATTGCCTGCTCCATCCCTCACAGTGTAAATTATAGGAATTAATTTTAGAAAAAAGAAATGATGGGAAGGGATAACCATCCTTCACTATCAAAATCCACTCATCTATCTTTTCAAAATTCAAGATTTTCAGGTCCTACTGTGAAAAAAAAAGGCACAGTTTGAGAATGAGGGTTTGGGGCCAAACCTCCTAGCAATGGAGGATTTTGAAGAGGTAAAGTTTGTTGTCTAACAGCTTCAAGCGCACGCGCGCGCACACACACACACACACACACACACACGTATATATTGTTGCTGCACAATGCACTTTTGCTGGCACTCCCAACACACTGCAAGGTTCTTGTCAGCCTGACATATGGCTGGCTGCATAATTTACTTCCCCTGGCAGATGTCAAAGCCAGCCCTGCTGTGCCACTCTTCCATTTTTATTTTCTGCCCCCTGAAATGCAGCCTTTTTTAGCCTTCCAAAATTGCCTGTCATCCATCACACATTTTAATTTGGTCTGTTTTTATCCTTTCTTGTTCTCCTCTCTCTCTCTTTCTCAATCTCTCTCTCTCAATCTCTCTCTTTCTCAATCTCTCTTTCTCAATCTTTCTTTCTCAATCTCTCTCTCTCTCAGTTTCTCTTTCTCTCTCAATCTCTCTCTTTCTCTCTCAATCTCTCTTTCTCAATCTCTCTGAATCTCTCTCTTTCTCAATCTCTCTTTCTTTCTCTCAATTTTTCTCTCTCAATTTTTCTCTCTCAATCTCTCTCTCTTTTTCTCTTTCAATCTCTCTCTCAATCACTCTCTTTCTCTCTCAATCTCTTTCTCTCTCAATTTCTCTCTCACTCAATCTCTCTCTCTCTTTCTCAATCTCTCTCTCAATCTTTCTCTCTCAATATCTCTCTCAATTTCTTTCTCTCTCAATCTCTCTCTCTCAATCTCTTTCTCTCCCAATCTCTCTCTCTCAATCTCTTTCTCTCCCAATCTCTCTCTTTCTCAATCTCTCTCTCTCTCAATTTCTCTTTCTCTCTCAATCTCTCTCTTTCTCTCTCAATCTCTCTCTTTCTCTCTCAATCTCTCTTTCTCAATCTCTCTCAATCTCTCTCTTTCTCAATCTCTCTTTCTTTCTCTCAATTTTTCTCTCTCAATCTCTCTCTCTTTCTTTCAATCTCTCTCTCAATCACTCTCTTTCTCTCTCAATCTCTTTCTCTCTCAATCACTCTCTCAATTTCTCTCTCACTCAATCTCTCTCTCTCTTTCTCAATCTCTCTCTCAATCTTTCTCTCTCAATTTCTTTCTCTCTCAATCTCTCTCTTTCTCTCTCAATCTCTCTCTCTCAATCTCTTTCTCTCCCAATCTCGTTCTCTCCCAATCTCTCCCTCCCTCTGTTGGTAGACTCAACTCCTTGAATCAAGGTTCAATTTTTCTTCAAAATCCTCTTAATTCTGCCCTTTTATCTTCAGCATCTATAGAGATTGTCAGTCATCCAGATCGTTTTATCTTCAGTGTTTTTACTTTTCTCTTCATTTGACCCTGTATTCTAAGCTTCTTCGTATCCCATGTAACCACTGTTAATAGGATGGTGGTTTGATTCTGTTCTTTTTTTTTATCCTCCTCGTATATCCATTCCCACTTTTGACTTTCCAAGAGATAATGAGCTTCTTTCTCATGTTCTCTTTATTTCCTAATCAACTTCAACATTTCCCTTCTATGGCCCCATAATGTCCCTCTGTCATGACATCAAAGAGTACAAGGTTCTTAGCTGTAGGCAACAATACAATGTCAAAAAGCTCACTATTGAAATACTGAGAATAATGATCATGGGAAATTGGCATGCGCTAAACAAACAAACAAGCATCATCTCAGCATGTTCTCCATGCTTCAGGTGTTCTCTGTTTTCATTAGCCTGGTTTCTAAAATGGTCAAATCGTTCATTACACCAAACTATTTTTTAAATTTTATTTTGGGCGATGAAGTTACTTGGATGAGTAATGAAACATCTCTAATGAATAAACTTTGGTCTAGTTGTGCAGAATTAACCTTTTTCAAGATCCCTTTGGACTAGATGGTTGAGCTTTCATTTACATATCCTTATCCTGGTGTTCCAAAAATGACCTGAAATTACTTGAAAATGTGAAGAAGATTCTCCACTGCCCCAAATCAGGTTTGTTTCTCTCCTTGAAATTTTCCAATATTCCTTCCTTCCTTCCTTCCTTCCTTCCCTCCCCTTCCCTTCCCTTCCCTTCCCTTCTCTTCTCTTTTTTGAAACAAGCTATGAAGATCAACCACAGTCAGGGTTTCAGCATTAAGGTGGCTTCCAGATGTAAGGATCTGAAATTATGGCTTACAATACCAAAATAAATGAATTAATTAACAGAGGAATGGAAGGCTAAGAGCTTCCTAATTTACAGGCTCTTCGGAGCAAACCTGTCTCTAAAATTTTAACATCCTCTCTTCAATTCCATCTACTTCTGACCTAACTCAATAACCAATGGAGCCATCTGGTGACAACAATATAGATATAGATATAGATATAGATATAGATATAGAGATAGAGATAGAGATAGAGATAGAGATAGAGATAGAGAT
>BHFT01054569.1:0-25232 GCA_004320025.1 Laticauda laticaudata
ATTCAGATGCTTGGAAACTGGTCTGTGCTTATGACAGTTACCTGTAATTACAACAGTATCTGTTGCTTCTTATCTGTTGTTGCCACCTGGAATCATTCAGAGCAAGATATTATTTCTATTTGCATTTTTACTGCAGGATAAAAAAAAAACTTTTAGCAAAAATATGCTGCTTCTTTTTAATTAAAAAAACCCTCTCCCATTAACAAATAATCCATGGTTAAGGCATACACGAAAAGGTGTAATTTCCAAAGTTGAGATAATTCATACAATCTTCAGTGCACCCTTAGCCTTAACTTTTAGTAAACATTTCCTAAGATGGATGCATTATTTTTCCTCTTGAACACACATTCCTCTTATTTCTATCTGTGCTTTTGGGGAGAATGCATGAGTCTCCTCCTTCAAAATTTGAAGTGTAGCCACAGGCTGCTAGTTAACTTAAAGACGAATGTGTCTTGTTTCCTTTTGTTCGACATTTCATTTAACCACACACACAGAGCTGTGGCTGGTGGAGACTTCCTAAGACCTTCAGTTTGCTCCTATTCATTAAGGCTGAACTGACACAAGCAATTTGTCAGAGAAGAGAATTCCCTTCAAAAGGAGTCTATTGTAGAAAGATGCTACTGCTGGTATCAGAGTCAATTGCTTGATTAACGCTAAGTGGAACATCTCTGTTTAATCTGTTCTTTAAACCGCATTGCTAGACCTTTATTGACTTCTAAAAAATGGGTTATAACATAGGATGGGGGGGGGAAACTCATGATGACACATTGTTGTCACGTGACATATCGCAACTTTCCCCCTCCTCTAAAACGGATGGGCGTGGCCAATGCAGGATGCATCCGGCTTGCAGCACACCAGTTTGACACCCTGGACATAGAATAACAGAATTGGAAGGGACCTTGGAGGTCTTCTAGTGTACCCCCCCGCACTTGAGACCATATAGCAGGAGTCTTCAAACTTGACAGCTTTAAGACTTGTGGACTTCAACTCCCAGAATTCCTCCTCCAGTCAGGTTAGCTCAGGAATTCTGGGAGTTGAACAGAAGTGGTATTCAGCCTGTTCCGACCAGTTCTGGAGTACTGGTAGTGGAAAGTTTGAGTAGTTTGGAGAACTGGCAAGTACCACCCCTGACTGGCCCTGTCCCCATCTCTTCTCTACTTCCCATTGAGTCCCAGCTGATTGGCTGGGTCTTCTTTGGTTGCCCTGCACAGGAAAACAGATCTGGAAAGCAGGTTAGTAGGGTGGGGAGGGAATGGGGATTTTGCAGTATCCTTCCCCTGCCATGCCCACCAAGCCATGCCACAGAGCCAGTCGTAAAATTTTTTGAATCCCACCACTGGAGTTGAAGTCTACAAGTCTTAAACTTGCCAAGTTTGAAGACCCTTGCCCTATAATATGAGGGTGGAGGATTATTCTCCAAGTTTGTGGGCTGATTTCTGAACATTTCATTACCAGGCTAGGTAATGTCTTTAGCGGAATTTAGGGGAGGTCAGTTCTGGTGGTCTTCTGCTTATAATGGCTTGGTGTCATGTCCCTCATGGAGTCTGACTCCAAGGGAGAGATGGGACAGCCAACAGGGAGTGGGAGTGTGGCTCCAGAGGTTGTGGAGGAAACTGGGAAAGAGCACAGGCCGGCTGGGCATTCAGAGGAAGACCCAAGCCCATCCCCTCTTCATCCTAGGGCATGCAGGGAGGAGCGGATAAGGGAGAAACGTGAATGGTGTGGTCTACAGGGAGAAATGGGCTCTGATCTCTTTCATGGGCTGCAGCTGTGAGGACTGTTTAAAAGGACAAACTGTGCATGGCCAGTACTGGAAGCAAAGCATGAAATAATTCTAATCTTTCAGTTCTTATCTGAGTTCTGGCATCCTTCCCAGTGTGTGTATTTCAATATCTATGGACTTCTTCAAGCTCTTATCCTGCCTTATCTCATTAACTGCTTCAGTGTGGTTTGTGTTGCTTTTTTCTATTTATAATTTATATGTATTTTGAGTTTGAACGGAAGTTCTTCCTTTTTTGCAACTGTTTGTGGGGAGTTTTTTTCTCCAGTCAATGATAATTGGACCTTTGAAGCCAAGTTGAAGGAACTAAATGGACTTCACTGTTTTTTGTGATTCTGTTGCTTTTCTATCCCATTCTGGGTCATCACACTTGGTGTGGTCTTGTAATGGGAGATCACATCAGGTGAGGGTCTTGTGATGGGTCAGTGTGGGTCATGTCAACTCATGATGAGAAGGTCATGTAAGATGAGGTCTTTGGGAGGGATGAAGTGCTGGTTGGGGAGGATCGGTGCCATCGCTGGTTGGCTATGCAGTTGATTTCAATTTTGAGGTGTTTGTAGGTTGGTTGTAGATCTGTGTCTATTGATGGAATTGCTTCAGATGATGAAATGTCCAGAAACCAACACACAAGCTTGGAGGACAAACCTCCACACTCATCTTACTCCCGAGCTATAGATATTCATGAGCTACAGATATTCACCATTATCGCACGCTATACCTTTCCAGACCAATGGCTGTCCAATCTCTTATTGAAAACCTCGAGTGATGGAGCACTCACAACTTCTGAAGGCAAGCCATTCTTTTGATTAATGTCTTCACTGATTGCTTCTCTCCTTGATTAGTTTCCATCCATTATTTCTTGTCTTCTGGTGTTTTGGAAAATAGGTCGAAGACATGGTTAACAAACATGTCATTCAGAGGCCCATCAGTAACATCCTTTGCCACAACTTAATTTCAGGATCCAATCTGAATCAGTCCCTGGAACCAGAGGTTTAGTCTTCCAAACTTTCAGACCAGTTTATCCAATTTAATTTGTTCAGTGCTTACCTAACCCAGATGAAGTGATCCTTAACATCTTTTGATGCTTACAAAATATACAAATTTCAAGGGAACTTGAAGTAAATCTACTTGTTTTGGGTTATTTATCCTTCCCTGTTGAAGTAATTTTTATACTATAGTCCAGTGATGGTGAACCTTTTTGTTGTGGTGTGCCAAAAGCGTGCACAAGTGCTGGCACCCACAATGCAATGTACCCCAACCCCCTACGCATGCATGCGCAACACCCTCTCTGCCACCCCTTTACCTACACTGTGCATGCGTGCACCTCCCAGCTGATTTTTTGCCTCTTTGTAGCCTTTTTCAGTCTCCCAGAGGCTCAAGGGAAGCCTCTGCAGCCTTTGGAGGCTGAAAAATGGCTCATTTTTGAGCCTCCAGATACCGGAAGTTTTGAAGCCGAAAGTACTGAAAGTACTGGAAGTGATGAAACGGGCCTGTTTTTCGGCTTCCAAAGGCTGCAGAGGCTCCCCTTGAGCCTCTGGGATACTGAAAAAGACCTCAAATGGGTCAAAAATCAACTGGGAGGTGCGCGCATGTGCAGTGCAGGTAAGTTTGGCTGGGGCTCGTGTGCCCGCACAAATGGAGTAACCATAACAAGAGTCATAGTTACTCCACATGTGCCATAGGTTTGCCATCATGGTTATAGTCCCTTTCTGATTATCTCTGATTTAGAGACATTTACAATTAATTAACAATCAATCAGTAAATCAATGCTTCCAGAAGTTGTGGGTGCTCCAATAATACTGGAGGTTTTAAAGAAGAGACTGGACAATCATTTGTTTAGAATGGTATAGGGTCTCCTATCTGAGCAGAGGGCTGGACTAGAAGACCTCCAAAGTCCCCTCCAACTCTGTAATTCTGTAAAGTTTGCCTTAAGTTTTCCTCCCTTCCACCAGTTTGGCATTAGAACTTTTCTGCTGGAACTCCAAACTAACTTCCTGGAGAATCATAATCAGGCCAGACTGTGGAAAAAGAGAAGAATTGCAGAAAATGTCCTTGGATATAACTCACTTGTTATTGCTAACAATTATATATTTCCAGAAGGTATATAACCAAACCAAGCAGTAACACTGGATAAAATTAGAAAGTTCTGCTCACTCAGACCTTTATGCAAAGATATGAATAGCATAGGTCACTATTGCTGTCAATGATATGAGGATATTAATAGTACGGTTGCAATATTTAGATAATTAAAAGGTTTTGTTTATTCAAAGAATGCATCAGCTGCCATGTTTCACTGAGAATGCTTTCCTGAAAGTTGAGGACTAAATACTTGACCCAAACTTACTTTTATTTGCTCATTAGATTTATACCTTGCCTTTCCTTCCAGTGTCCAAGGTGGCCCAGTTCTTACCTTTCTCCACAATTGCACACCTGTGAGATAGGTTGAGTTGAGAAAGAAGAATGGTCCAAAATTATGTAGGTAGCTTTTATGACTAAGGATGGGCTTCAACTCTCCAAGAAGGCTAAAACTAATTGAGACTGGCTATAATAACAGAAGAGGGATGTAGTGGCTCAGTGGCTAAAACTCTGAGCTTGTCAATCAGAAAGGTTGGCAATTCGGCGGTTTTAATCCCTAGTGCTAAGTAACGGAGTGAGCTCCTGTTTCTTGTCCCAGCTTCTGCCAACCTAGCAGTTCGAAAGCACGTAAAAAAAATGCAAGTAGCAAAATAGGGACCACTTTGGTGGGAAGGGAACAGCGTTCCGTGCGTCTTTGAAGGTGTTTAATCATGCCAGCCACATGACCATGGAGATGTCTTCGGACAGCTCTGGCTCTTCTTCGGTTTTGTAACAGAGATGAGCACTGCCCACTAGAGCCAGAAACGACTAGCACGGATATGCCAGGGGAATCTGTATCTTTTTATAATAACAGAATCTTTCAAGTCTAGGCTGTATCTCTTCCTCCTCATACTCTAGGGAAGTATATGAGTTACTTCTAAAACTTACCTATGTCTAAACTTATCTTTGATCTCGATCCATAATCATGTCCATTAAGGTCAGGTCCTTTTCTCTCTACAAACCAGAAAAAAAGGTGACTTGTATTCTGGTTTGTTTCTCTAATAGTTGGACCCTACTTGCTGATTTGGGTAGTTCCTTGATTCTTTAGACCTCATTTTTTGTTTCTTCTCATGTCTCCATGGCTTAAAGGAGGATTTAGGTTTAGCAAAACTCCTTTGCTTGAATCAGGAGGTTATATATTGGTTCATTTGATCTTTACAATGTAATTGCATAAAATATTGTACAGACTAAACTGTCTTGTCGATCTAATTTGTTTAATTTGTTTCCTTAGTTTCAGTTCAATTGTGCAAGCATTTTTGCCAGTAGAACTATTTTGATTGAAAGAATATTCTCCTTCTGGCAGCTGTCCCCAGATAATCAGGCAGTATTTCTGTTGTTGTTTTTGTTTATTTGCTAATAATTGTCTTTTTATACAATGCACACAACATTGTCAAGTTTTGTGATTCAGCATCAAGACTTCCACAGGGAACATAGTAGTGTTTAAGATGGATAGCTCTATATGCTTTATTTATGTTTGTCTGTTTTTATTTCCTTTATCTTCTTTTAATCTTCGGTTTGCTGACTAAAGACCAAACTAAAATTAATTTGATTTCTATCTTTCCGTGATTTTGGTGTTGTCTGTCTGTGGTTCTGCATAGAATTAAATCTTTGGAGTAAGACATTTGCAGCAAACTCTTTTTTTCTTAATGGACTGTAATTAGTTTAGGCCTACTTTGTTTTCTACACTATGGCCAAATTTTCTGGTTAATTTAGATTTCATGTGTAGCTTTAGTGTCCTGCCTTCTATAATTAGTGTGACATCTTTATTTTTATTTCTTTTTTTGCATAAGTGGTAGTGCATGTCACCTCAGCAGTAAGTTTCACGCAATAGAATGAATTCTTATTATAAATCGTCCAGAGACCTGGTTTTGGGACAACAGTATGCTTAATAAATAATATTTTCTTTTGAGGCCTGTGACTTTTTTCTTCTTTCTCTTTGCTTTAGAGAAGACATGCTTGCCAGGTGGCTGTTGCATCTAAGTGGCTTTTTTGTGTTAAATAAACCTGCAGGCTAGACATCGGTTGCATCTGTAGCCAACACATTAATCTTGATTTATTGCTATTATTCAGCAAAAACTTGTACTTATTCTAGATGCCTTGCTTACAGTCTAACTTTTCAGTTCCTTGCTTTCATGCAGAGTGATAGACTTGCATTTTACACATCAAACACATTTTTTTTCTAAAATAGGGATTTTAAAAAAGAATGTGCATTGCAACACGCATTTCATACTAGAGTTTGGTTCAGTGTATTTTTGACTTTTCAAACATTTCAGTGAGTGATGCAAAGTTTTATTTTTGAAGACCCAAAACTGGAGAATTGCTTTTATGTCAGGCTGAAGGTTGTTTTTTGTCGGTATAGCTTTTTGTCGGTATAGAAATCTTTTCCCTTCCTGCTTTTATTGTACCTTATATTCCTGAGGATGTGATATTTTTCTCCTGCTGTCTTAATATTTGTGGTGTTGGGGCACAATTCCATAGCATATTCAACCCACTCATGGTGGGTGAGCTGCAACCGTTTTAACAACCAGTTCTGTGAGCGTGCATTTCACCTAATGCACCTAACGTGCTTGCACGTAGCGTTCAAAATTCAGCAATTTGAAGCTCAGCTGCTCACTTCTTGGGCAGCTCCAGTAAGTAGAACAGCTGACACATGGAAATCAGCTGTGCTGTGTGACTCAGCTGAGCCAGAAAGAAGGAAATATAGGACAGGATAGGGCAGGGCCTGCTGATGGTTGGAACTACCGGTTCATAGAACTGGTTCAAACAGGTGGCAGCCCATCACTATACTCATGTCCACATCCCACTCAAAAACATGATCAATGGTGGGGTTCAATTTTTTTTTATTACCAATTCTGTGGGCGTGGCTCATTGGGTGTGGGAGGGGAAGGATACTGTAAAATCTCCAGTCAGAGGTGGTATTTGCTGGTTCTCCAAATTATTCAAAATTTCTGCTACCAGTTCTCCAGAACTAGTCAGAACCAGCTGAAGACAACCTCTGCATGATCCCTCTATCTTCCTGTAGGTCCTTGGACCAGTTTCATATTTTCGTTCCTCTTCACCAACCCAACTTCTACTTTCTGTTATTAATTAAGATGATTAACAGATCCTGAAAAGGCACTTGCAGGGCAAGAGGCCAAAAGTTTCAGAAAGAGAGAGAACAAGAAGTTGTTGGATCATCTTGGAAACCACAAAAGTCAAGTTTGGTCCAGGTATGAAGGCATCAGACTGGAAACTAGGAGATTATGAGTTCTTGTGTTGCCTTAGGTGTGAAAGTCTGCTGGGTGATTTTCAGTTAATTGCAGGGAAGCTGTGAGTTCTAGTCCTGTCTTAGGCATTAAAGCTGGCTGGGTGACTTTTGGTTAATGGTAATGGAGAGTTCTAGTCCTTCCATCGATATGAAAGTCTGCTGGATGATTTTCAATTAATCACAGGGAGACTGTGAGTTCTAGTCCTGTCTTAGGCATTAAATCTGGCTGGATAACTTTTGGCTAATCACAAGGTGATGGTGAGTTCTTGTCCTTCTTTAGTTATGAAAGCCTGCTGGGTGATTTTCAGCTAATCATAGGGAAACTCTGAGTTCTTGTCCCTCCTTAGCCATGAAAGCTGGCTGGGTGATCTTGGGCCAATTCCCCACTCCCTCAGCCCAACCTGTCTCACAGGATTGTTGTTGTGAGGAAAATAAGTGGAGGAAGAAGTATTAGATACGTTCACCACTTAGAGACATTTATAAAAACAATAAAGGCAGGATGTAGATTAATTATTGAATAAATAATAAAATGTTGGCATCTGAGTTAGTTCTAACAGCTTTGTTTATGCCAGAGTTTTTCAGAGAATTGCTGTTTTTCTGTATTTTGCTTCTCAAAAGGAGAAATCAACCTTTTATTTTGTTTTTCCCAGTCAAAAGGTACTCCTGATTTGGTTCAACAATTAACAGCTTTCTGCATCTCACTTTGGGACTAATTAGTCATGTTTATTTCAAAGTCACACGAGCAAGATTTTGCGGAGTGTCAGTGGACGATCAGAGGAAAAAAATTCAATAAACAAAGGCCAGGTTTTAATGGATAGAAAATAATCTTTAGGTTTTGACTACATTGGGATTTTCCTATGATGGTATCGACTGCAATTCAGCTCCCACCTCAGGAGAAAAATGAGTTGGAGTTGAGTTTTAATTGTATTCAGGGCCATGCTAGATTACGTGGCTTCACAACAGAATAGCTGCTTTTGCCAGCTAGGCTGGTGGTCTTAAACAATAGAAAAATAGATGAGGGTATAGAAGAATAATACGGGTGATTTAGATTGATTTTAAGATGCCAGTGAGGATGCACGTTTATGACTGTTTTATATAATATAAGGTGCTGATTCTCTTTTATTTATGAGGTGCTAATTCTTTCTTATTTATGAATGTTTTATATAATATAAGCAGGAGGTGGGCTGCTGGGGGTTTGCAGGGGTTTGGGGGAGCTTCTAAGCAAAGATTCTGTGCAGTTCAGAGAACCCCCAAATCCCACTCTTGACTGGCCGCGCCCACCATACCCTTCCCTTCCAAGGAGTCCCATGTGCCCATTTTGGATGCAGGTAAGTGCAGGGCATACACAGAGGCTCGGGGAAGGTTAAAAACGAGCCTCCCAGAAGTTCGAGAAGGTCGAAAATGGGCCCATTTCTGGTTTCTAGAGAGCATCCAGAGCCTGGGGAGGCTGTTTCACCCTCCTGGATGCTCAACGAAAGCCTCCGGAGCCCAGAGAGGGCAAAAAAGCCCCCCCCCTGTGGTGCAGGAGGCTGACTAGGCCCCACCCACCATGGCCACGACCACCCAGCAACTGGGCAGAGAACCCACTGCTAAAAATTTTAAAGCCCACCCCTGAATGTAAGGTGCTAATTCTCTTTTATTAATTCTTTTACTTTATGTATGAATTTAAAAAAACAAACAAACTTTATTGATTACAAAACCAAAATATCCAACAAACACAACACACAGAAGAAGAAAGAAAGGATATAGAAAAAAAAAAGAAAATGATTAAAAAACTAACAATTCTACTATCGACAGTCTATGGTTCCTTGTTTGTTATCAACTGTTATCAATATTGGTGATACATTTTACAAGTAAATCTGGTATTGTGAATATATAATTATGATTTACATTTTTACGCAGAATTTACTAATATGTTTCTCTATTTTTGTTTCTATTCCAGTCATACCAGCCATCCCAGCTCTATAATATTCTGATGTTTCTTTTTCCTTAAGTGCTAAGGTTAACTTGTCCATCTTCTGCACAGGCTTTTATCCTTCTGTATAAACCATTCTCCTCTGTTGCCAATATCTGCTTGTTTCCAACACTACTGCAAAGCGTTATTCTGGCTCAGTAAGAATATGCAGTATTATATATTGACATTTTTTTAGAATTTGTCTATTTAAATATCCCCAATAGGAAGAAATTCTGGTTTATTCAATTTGCTCCGCCATTATTTCTAGCTCGAACCATTTTATTATTCTATACCAGTATCTTTGGCTTCAGGCAGGACCACCACATATGAAAAAAAATGTTCCCTGTTTCTGTTAATTTCCAAGCAATTTTTGGATTCATGTTAGAAGACATTTTCTCTATTTCTCAAGGTGCTGAGAGATCGCCATCATATAAAACATTTTATAGCATTTTCTTAATACCGCTGCTTGATTCTTGTTAGTTTTATTATTCCTTGTCCTCCAAACCTTTTTCCATTCTAATAATGTAATGACTACGTCCTACGTTTCTTACTTCAAGCTATCATGTTGCACTTTGACTACTTCCTGTTCTAATTCTGTCTCTAGTAAAGATAATTGATAAAAATTTAGTAATATTTTTTTTTATCTGGACCCTATAACAATTTTAATCTATTTGTTGTGCCTTAGTAATAAATTCCAAAATTTTTCTTTGTCCTGGGCTATATCTATTTGAATTTGCAGTAAGCCCAACCGCGTTCTACTTGCTAGCCCCTGTTCTTGGAGATCTTGCCATGATTTTAAAGTTCCTGTGCATCAAGAAGCGTCTTTGTACTTTATCATTTTAATTTTAAGATCTAGATTATTTGGATTTATCATCGCCTCCATCATTGACATCCAAATTGGGATTTTTAAATGATATATTTTTTTTAAGTTTGTTCCAATTAGCCAATAAGGAAAATCTCTAATTAGTCTGTGGAAATACTTCTGCTTAATTTTTCCAATGTCCCATAAAACATGCATGTCATCCCCTCTGTTAATTCATGGCCTTTCCAAAAATAAGATCATTTTATTTGACAGATTTACCCACTCTTTTCAACCAGGAGCTAAGAGGCGCCACTATAGCTATTAATGTCCAATTTGGGAGTGGCCTTACCTCCCTCCTCTTCAATCTGCATTGCCTCAGTTTTTTTCCCTTTGCCAGATAAGATTTGGTTGATGATCTTGTTACAAGTTCCACGAAGTAATTTTTATGTATTCTTCATTGCGTATTGTTTGGAATAAGTAAATAAATTGGGGCAGAATATTCATGTTATCCAGTGGCAAATCTCCTTAATAAGGAGATTTTGCATTGTAACCCATATCTCTAAATCGTTTTAACTTGCTGTAATAATTTAGTCATACATTATTTCTATTTAGAGTTTTGCATTGAGCCCGCTCAACCAATTTCCTAGGTATTTAACTTTTTTACTATTTGTAATCCCATTATCCCTTTCCAATCTTATTTTTGTTTTTCTGTTTAAATTTTTAGTTATTAATTTCATTTTTTTTCCCCTTTAATTTTAAGTCCTGCCCAACTTCCCAAAATTGATCAAACTTTTCAGTAAATTCTTGATCTGGTTTCAATTGGTTCCTCTCATGAAAAATACCATATCATCCGCAAGATGACTGAGTTTATATTCTTCTTTTTAATTTTTAGTCTTTGCTTATTCGCTGGGTTCTGTCTAATTCGTGGAAAGCAATGCTTCCAAGTATAATATGAAGAGCAGGGGATAAATGGACATTCCCTGTCCTGACTCCTTTCTCTATTTTTTCTATGTGTTACACTTCCAGTAATATAATATTTCAACCCTTTTGTGAATCATAAATTGTAGTCACGATTTGTTTTCAAACTTAGTGTCGTAGATTTATATTGTAATTTTTGAATTAGGAATTGCCCAATTTTAAATTTCAAAGGCCTTCTCAAAGCGCCTTCTGTGTATCAAGAATAACAGGGGCTATTTGTTTTTCTGGCGGTGGGCCTTTGTTAGTATTCCAAAACATTTAATACTATCCTTTAAATTGTTCCTGATTTGTCTCATTAGGAAGAAATCCTTGGATCTTTTACTGTACATATCATTCAATATTTTTTTTCAATCGATTTGCTATAATTGTAGTAAATATTTTATAATTGTGTATTTTAACAGGGAAATTGGTCTATAGTTTTGATATGTCGTGATCTGCAATCTCTTTTTGGGAATCAATGAATCAATGTCTCCTTCCATTTTAATCCGGCATTCTTGCTGGCTAGTAGGACCTCGATTATATTGCTTCCACCATGAGAGATCTTATTTGTTCTCCTATTTTTTTTATAAAGTTCCCTGGTATCCCGTCGGGTCCTGAGGTTTTATTGTATCTTTTGGTTTTCCACTGCCTGCTTTGAAACTTGGGCCATGTAATGTCTCTAATTAATATTTTCCTTCATCTCCTCCTTAAATTATTTTAATCTTTAGTAATACCCAAATAGTTTCTTATCATAACCTCAATTTACCTCCTTTCTTTTTATAAAAGATCTTCAAAAAATTTACATGCCAATTGTCTTTTTTCTGTTCTATTCCTAGTTGGGCATCCCCGTTCTCATCTATAATTGGTAGATCAATCTTTTTTTTGTTTTCTTTTTTAAGTTTATAGGCCAACCACCTTCCTGGTTTATTGGCCTGTTCAAAAAATATCTGTCTGGCTGTATTTAACTCGGAGACCATTCCTTCTTGCTCGATTAAATTTAATTTATGTTTAGTTATTATCATGTTTTTTCAATGTGCAATTCTTGTAAGCCACCTTGAGTTGCAATATGTGAATATGCCGTAGTACAAATTTCATAAAATAAAATAATAAAAGTTCTGAAAAGATTTTTTTCCAGTGTTTTTTCTAAAGGTGCGCCTATGTTTGAATACAGGTAGGCCTCGAGTTACCAACATCAGTTTAGTGACCACTCAAAGTCGAAATGACACTGAAAAATGTGACTTATGACTTTTTTTCACACTTACGGCCAT
The DNA here is from genome assembly GCA_004320025.1 of Laticauda laticaudata. Lineage (NCBI taxonomy): Eukaryota > Metazoa > Chordata > Lepidosauria > Squamata > Elapidae > Laticauda > Laticauda laticaudata. The sequence goes on from BHFT01054569.1 coordinate 12,124, forward strand.
TGAGCAACTCCTTGGTCATCTGGTGAAAATTCGCCCACTTGGCAACTGGTTCATATGATGACGGTTTCAGTGTTCCTGGGTTCACAAGGTCCTCTTTTGCAACCTTTTGATAAGTAAAGTCAAGGAGGAAGCGTGGGACTAACTTCAGTGATTTGTTACGGACTGTGGCAAAGAAAGCTGGTAAAATGGCGCATAATACACTGAACAGCAGTCTCATTTCACAGTGGAAATTTGTGGCTGAATTGTGTTCGTAAGTAAAGATCTACCTGTAATCATGCTTTATATGTTTGGATCTGGCCCGTCCCCAAATTGTGACTCTTAAGTTACCTTTACATGTGTTGTATTCTATTTTAATATTTTACTTTCTTTTTTCCCTCTCATTTGGAAAAGTCTGGAAGAAGCGAGAACGAAACTGGTAGCCAGAGAATCAAACCTGTGTTTGAAGAAGATCCTCTGTTCGGTCGACAAACATCGTACCAACATGCTGCTGTCCATATACCGACTGATATTTACGACGGCTGTAAGTATGGAGAAATTCATATCATCTTTAATGCTCTTTCAGATTTAACAAATAAACATGTCTTTTAACTCAGCCATCTTCATGCTCTGTTGTAATCTGTTGTGGTTCACCGGCTGAGGTCTTGGAGAGCGAGGACTCAGATGAGGGGCCTGCATGTGATGTAGGGATGGGGCCAGGACCATCAGGGAGTGGAGTGCTGCCTTTGGAGATGGTGGAGGCTGACAGCAGTGAGGAAGAGGCCCCTGAGGAGCCTGTGCCCAGGGTGCTTGAGCGCAGGGCTGCTCGAAGGAAAGCGCAGCTGCAGCAGCACCAGTGACTCAGGGCTAAGGCTGCAAGGTGACGGCCCCTCCCTCAAGAGATAAAAGCCAGCTGAGAAACCAGAGTTCTTTGCAGGAAACAACGAAGTTTTTGCACTCGAGCCTTGTGGACATTCGGATTATCTTGGTTTGTGTTTGGAGACTCTTTGTGTTTGAAATATTTCTTGGCAACTTTATCTAGTGTTCTTGGCAGCTTTGTACAACCTTGGCAAGGCTCGTCCTTATCAGAGACAATGAGTTTGAAACAGCCTTTTAACTGGGAAGGAACGGGATTCGTAAAGAATTATTAAAAGGTTTTGCTGTTACCTCCATTTCGTGTTTGTTTCCTTGGAACAAGGTTTGGGTCAGAACACAATCTTACAGTGAATTGAAGACCCTAACTAGTGTATTTATTTAAAAAATACTCTTGCTTGTGAGGATCTGTTTCTCTAAATGTTATCCAGGCAGAAACATTAATGTCAAAAGTAGTAAGTGGAGACAAAGCTTGAGTCCAATTTCTCTGGTAGAACATCAGATCCGGAGGATTATTCTGAATTTATTATTTTAAAGGTGCATTACAATTGCTGGATGAGAGTGGAATTTGCTTATATTTTAGGCTTTCAACCAGTTCTTTCAACCGGTTCTTAAGAGGAATTGATCATTTCTGAAGAATTTATATTCTGAAGGGAGGGGAGGAAAGTGAGATGATTCATAGGCAAAACCTCCCTTGAAATATTTTAATTTAATCCTGACTTTTCGGGTTGACATATACCTTCATTAAGCCCGTAATGCCAAACTAATAAGTTAGTGGGGGAAACTTTGCCACATGAATATTCAATATAATTTTACCATATGGACAAATGAGCTGGATTAACATGCTCTTCGAGACACAGTTTAAATAAGAAAGAAGGTGGATCGTGGAAAATGTCAGGTTTATACATTATGCACTGACTGGGGAGGCATTTAAGCAGCATAAAGAATCCATTTCTTGAATTTTTGGAACAGTGACTAGAAGATTGATCTGATCTGGTGGTGCGTTTAGAACCAATATTTCTGTATTTGTCAACATATGTCATAAACGGAGAAAAATGTAAGCAAAAATTACTCTATTTTTCCTTCCTGACAGGCAAAGAAATATTAGTCTCTTTATTATAAATAAATAAATAATTGTGGTGAATCACCCAGGGTCCTCTTTGGGTGATATGATGGCCATGTAAATTTGATTAATAAATAAATGAAATTCTATATAGTTTCTCAGTCATCCTGGTCATGGCTGTCCCAAAGGTGTTTTTTCAGGAGGCAACTGGACTTTCTTGTTTTTTTCTTTTGAAGGCATTTCACTTCTCATCCAAGAAGCTTCTTCAGCTCTGACTGGATGGTGGGGAATGGAAGGATTTCTATTCCTTGCAGACAGCTGGTCATTTGCATCCTTTTAGAGGGTCGTTGAGGCCACCTGGAAGTTCATCTGTGCCCTCAGGGTCACCTCAGTGGTGCAAATGGTTCCTGTAGTCTGCATTTTTTTTCCTCTGGAAATCCATCCCTACTCCCACACCATTCCAAGGACCTTCATCCTGAATTGTGCAGCTAAATGTGCAGAGGCAACTGGACTTTCTTGTTTTTTCCTTTTGAAGATGTTTCACTTCTCATCCAAGAAGCTTCTTCAGCTCAGACTAAATGGTGGGGAATGGAAGGTCCATGACCTGGATGACTGAGAATCTCCTATACAATTTGGGATGAATATCCTTGGAATGGTGTGAGAGTAAGAATGGATTTCCAGAAGGAAAAAAAATTGCAGACTACAGGAACTATTTGCATCATTCAGGTAACCCTGAGGACACAGATTAAACCTCCAAGTGGCCTCAATGACCCTCTAAAAGGATGCAAATGACTAGCTGTCTGCAAGGAATGTAAATCCTTCCATTCCTCACCATTCAGTCAGAGCTGAAGAAGCTTCTTGGATGAGAAGCGAAATGTCTTCAAAACAAAAGAAAAGAAAACAAGAAAGTCCAGTTGGCTCCTGAAAAAAAGCACCTTTGGGAAAATAAATGAAATATTTAACAGGCAGAAGAAATGGCATATACGACTATAATTGTCAGCATTTGGGAAAGGACAGGCCAAACCTGGGTGTTTTGACCAAGGCTTCGTAAACTGTAATAATTCACAAACTTGTTTAAAAAACCCAAAACCTATTTTATTGCAATGCTGGGAATTGTTTCCATTCCAACTGGAATTAATCTCAAACAGTCCCCCGAGATAAGCACCCACCTTTCAGTTCTGTGAAGTGCTGCCAAAAACAGAAGTATCAGAATAACTTGAAAAGAAAACAACCAAAGTTGAAGAAAAACCAACTGACGTACAAAAGAGTTTCAAAGATGACTCAGAACCTGTCAAACTACTTTGCTTCCTGCAAAACTTTCATCATCTTGGCCTGACTTTTATCCCTTATGGGAGGGGCAATCACCTCCCAGCTTTACTCTCAAGTTGCCCCTTTTGTTTCAGTTGTTCTTGCCTTCCAGCAGCTCTGCACACAAGCACACTGGGAACAGGCTTCCTTTGTTCCTCTGCCTCGCTGCTGCAAGACTCCAGAGGCTCTGGAGTCAGCACCCCACTCCTAGATGGCCCTGGCCCCATCTCCGCATCAGACACAGGACCCTCGTCTGAGTCCTCTCCAGACTCCTGGACTGATCCCCATTCTTCCCCCTGTCCAATTCCGCTGCTGTCTGTACTGGCTGCCTGCGAACCACAACACCAGAGTGGAGTCAAGAGAGGAATCAACCTGGAATCATTATGTTCTCACAAATGATCTAAGCCTATCCTCTCTTGAATTCTGTTAATTTTTATCTAACATCAATTTAATTCTGCCCACTAGTTGACTAAATTCTTCTCTATAGGCATAAACAATTCATCAGTTAAACTGGAATTTAACCTCTGATCCTGATTCTTCACATTTGACAGATTACCACTACACCCAAACCCTAAATTATGGTTAATCCAAAACAGAAGTCAGTGAATCATTCTTCCGTACAGCTTGGCCAAACTTTGTTCTATAAATGAAATCATTAACACTGTCAGAGTGGAATTCAATCATTCTTGACATTAGGAAGAAGGCTCGGATTGTTTTAGCTCGTGCATTTCCCTTTCCTGTTTACAGCTGTTTTTTATTTGACACCTGAGCAATGGTTCTGATAAATTAAAGATGCACTGGATGTTTTTTTGCTCAATTAGATGGAGTTGGGGATTGGTCGAATCCCCTATTAGTGGTATGAATGCTCTTTAAAAACCATGTTGCTCATACCAAATATAATTAGTGTCTAATTTCCCAGAGGGGTAAGCTGCTGTGAAATTGAGAAATGTTGCATCTGCGCAATCGTCTACGTTTGTCACTCCCGGGTTAAAACCCGGAATTGATGTGTATATGTGTGTGTGTGGATGTTAGTGTCGATCCAGCCTCCATCCTGTTTTAAAGGATATCGTTCACTAGTTCATCCCTTGGGACATTGTGTTGACAGTTGAACAATGGACTATAAAAGAATGGCAGGCCAGGACAATGTTCAGAATTAAACACGGTTCACGAATGTATGTAAAACGCATTCAGTCGCTTGCTCTGAATCTGAACATCAAGAGGATGTTTTACACTCGTCCTTTTTTTCCTCCTACCCTTCGTTTTATTACTTCCTGATGTGACAATGCTGCATTCTTCCATGTGTCTTGTAACAACCCTGGGACTGTTGTATTGTGTCACACACTTGGCAATTTGCAGTCCAAGGGAAATGAGGGGTACTTTCTTCCACATCGAGTTTTAAATATGTAAGCAAGGGCAGAATGAATGGATGAATCTCTCCCTCTCTTTTTTTGTTCTTTTCTTTTCTGAAAATAGAGTCACTGCTTATTGTCTTCCTTGTCCAAGAATAATTTCAGCCTAGGTTTCAAAGGTTTAGAACAGAGAGAGAGAGAGAAAAAAAACCCCAACAACAAAACCATACACATCTTAACTGCAGGTGATTTGTTAGGCTTGTGCACATTTTGAAAACCAGTGAATCTCTGCTGATTGTGAATGTAGTCCATTTGTTTCCACCCCTTCTCTACAACCATCCATGGTATTGTGTGTGCGCATTTGTCATGTGCGTTTGTGCGACTGCCCCCAAAACCCTATTGTGTGTGTGTGTGTCTCTCTCTCTCTCTGTGTGTGTGTGTGAGAGAGAGAGAGACAGAGACAGAGCAGAGACAGAGATGTTTCAGTGATGCATAGACATCACGCTGTTGGGTGCCATCTTAATTTTTTTTTTCAACAACATCCCTCTCTCTTCCTCTCTCTCTCTCTCTCTCTGTCTCTGTGTGTGTCTGTCTGACTGTCTCTCTCTCTCTGTGTCTCTCTGTCTCTCTTTCTCTCTCACACACACATGCACACAATCACAGATGCCCCCATATAGATGGTGTATTTCCTTGTCATACTCTGTATGAAGCTTTTCAATCCTTCTTCATCTTCTTTATCTACTTTCTAAAGCTTATATGCAACCATTTGTTTCTCACCTTCTCTGCAAACAGTGGCATCCATGGTGTGTGTGCATTTTGATTGTGCAGTTGTGGCTGCCATCTTGTTTTTTTTTCAACAGCTCGCTCTCTCCCCGTTTTTTTTTCTCTCTCTCTCTTTCTCTCTCTCTCTTTATTCCTTTCTCTCTCTCTCTTTCTCTCTCTCTCTCCCTTCTCTCATTTTCTTTCTCTCTCTTTCTCTCTCTTTGTCTCTCTCTTTCTCTCTCTTTCTTTCTCTTTCTCTCTCTCTTTCTCTTCTCTCATTTTTGTTCTCTCTTTCTCTTTTCTCTCTCTCTCTCTCTCTCTCTCTCTCTCTCTCTCTCTCTCTCACACACACACACACACACACACACACACACACACAGACATATCCCAGATGCCCCTCCTCTATAGATTGTGTATTTCCTTGTCATAAGCGGCAAGGTGAACTTTTTCACTCCTTCTTTACCTTCTTGTCTTAGTTTCTCCTCAAAACTTGTATTGGAGCCAGTTATTTAATTAATGGTGGGCTCGAGATTATGACATGAAGAACTGGGATGCACTGATTCATGGACCGCAAGCATACAAGGAAAGGAGGGAAGTGAGGATAATTCACTTGACAAACCTGGCTGATTTTTTCTTTGCCCGAGTCTCAGCACTCTCATCAAGCATTCAGCCGGCATAAGGTCTGCTTCCTCTGATTATTCACCGAAGTCTCTGCGGTCTTTTGATCCCTGACTATACCGTATTGTACATATCAATTTTGAGCTTTTCAGGCATAGATGCTTTGGGGAGCGATGGTGGGGAAGGCAAATGCTGCTTCTTTTTTTTTTCAAAGCAGCCATTTGGTGATGAATTTTGCAGAGTGGATTTAATGAGCATCCTCTGGAAGATGATACAATTTACATTCCAAACTTTTTTTTGGGGGGGAGAGGGCAAATTTAATCAATTGACTAGCTGATAGAGGTGTCTTGGTTTGTGTGGTGGGCCCCAAGAATCTGGGAGACCAGTCACAAGTCTGTTGAGGGGAAGGCTTTGTGGGGTTGTGTGGATTGTGGCCGTTTCCATCACAAAGCCTCTCCAGCGAACCGACAGTTATTGGCACCCTTCAGACAGATTAATTGGTTTCCCCGAGAGGGAAGGATTAGATGGACAGGCTGGCTGATGTGTTTAAGTCAGTCCCAGGAGAATTTGCAACGGGACAATTTATTTCAGAGATTACTCTCCTGGATGGAGACTGCATGCATAAAATAGCTGGTCTGGGCACATTGTGTAAGCGGCTCTTTACAAGGCTCCAGTTTCTTTGTATGCTTTTGGAACTTGGTCATTTTTTCTTCCTTCCTCCCTTCCCTCCCTCCCACACTCCTTCCCTTTCCCTTTTCCCTCCCTCTATCCCTTCTTCCTCTTTTCTTCTTCCCTTTCTTCCTCCCTTCATCTTTCTTCCCTCCCTCCATCTTCCTCCCTCCTTCCCTCCCTCTGTCCCTCCATCTTCCTTCCTTCCCTCCATCTTCCTTCCTTCCTTTGTTCCTTCCCTCCCTCCCTTCATTTTCTCCTTCTCTTCCTCCCTCTATTTTCCTTCCTCCCTCCATCTTTTTTCCCTCCCTCCTCTCTCCTCCCTTTCTTCTTCTCTCTCTTCCTCCCTCCATCTTCCTTTCTTCCTTCCTCCCTTCATCTTTCTTTCTTCCTTCCTCCCTCCCTCCCACTATTTTCCTTCCTTCCTCCCTCCCTCCCTCCCTCCATCTTCCTTCGTTCTTTCCCCCTCCATCTTTCTTTCCTTGTTTAATCTTCCTCTCTCCCTTCCTCCATCTCCCTCCCTCCCTTCATCCCTCCCTTCCCCCTTCCTTCTTTCCTTCCTTCCTTCCTTCCCACACTTTCTGGGTGCGTTTTACAACATTAGAGTGTTCCCAACTGTATTTCGTTTATACCAGTTAGTTCTCAAAATGGATCTACAAAAGCCACATACGTATTCTGAAGCCAAGTCAAAGAATTTTCAGTGGACATTCAAATTATTAGAAAGTTGTAATAGTGGAAGAGAGAACACTTCTGTTCAAGTAATCCACCATTACTTGAAGAAGAAGTCTACAAACAAGTCCTGAATCTGGGAAACCCAGCTCTTACTTTCTCAGACACCATAATTCATCTTCATTGTCTAAGTACAGATTGACTACTAGAATATTAAACAGGTTCAAAGGTCATTCTTATTATGATGCTCTCCATAGGAACATTAGGAATGCTTTTGCATATGTACATAATAGATCAAAAACCCAGCTCATAAAAATGATCCGGCGAGGACCAACAATGGTATCATTAGGATGAATTGACTGCTCAATAGTCTCAGTTGATTTGTATCTATCATGCAGCTTTAATCTACCCTCGTGCATAAAGTAATTAAACTAAATTCTGAAAACTAACTTGATTCTCAAATGCACCAAGCTTTTTCTTTGAAAATGTGCACTCGGTAGTGGATTTAATTTCCAGACACAACTTGTCTTACTCTCATCCCAATGAATCCTCCAGTGGAAGGATGGATGTTTATTCTTGTTTTACTTTCCAAGTTTACTCCTGGGGGGCGGCATCTACATTTTGTTCTAAAGAAATCATAAGTATCTCAATATTCCTGTCTCTCAAGGCAGTAGAAGCTGTGAGTGAAGTGCCTTATGTATATGCATAAAAGAAAATAAGTCTAAATTCAAAATTTCACTGTTGGGTTTTGAACGTTTGATGCTAGAACCCAGAAGAGTTTACAAATGTTTTAGTGGAGCATTAACCATCCCTAATAACAAGCCATATAAGCAAGAACACATGAGTAAGAGAGAACCTGCACCCTATAGAAGAACAGCTGTGTGTTTAGGGAATTACTCTTAACTACTCAATGGAAAATTGGAGATAAATTTGACCCATAATCACATCACAATCTTCATAAACAACAAACTAACACTTGAGTATGAATCATAATTTTGGGGGTAGCTTAAAATACTGAGAATAAATAGGGGGGTATATTTTTACCTGGAAATGATTGATTTGGTGGTAGCATTCTGTTATAATTATGAGAAACTGTTACACAGAATAGGTAGGCTAAGATTTATGCTGCTTAAAATAATATTTCACCCAAAATATTAGTTGGTAAATACATTTTCTAATTGTTGGGGAAGGACTGGGAGAACCTGGGGGTGGAGTGCAAAGAGGGATCAGCCAAGAATCCCTATGTAGCCGCAAGCAAACTAAGTCCAATCTTCCTTGAATTCCATGAACTCTAATCCAACTCCTAGCAGATGCTTAGTTGAGAAGATTCCTGTTTATAAGCATGAGTAGCAATAAATCAGTTGAATTGAACCTTCATCTGTGGACCTGGTCTTTTGTGTCTAACATCAATCAATCAATCAATCAATCAATCAATCAATCAATCACAATAGAGCTGGAAGGGATCTTGGAGGTCTTCTAGTCTAATCCTGTACTCAAGAAGGAGATCCTATATCATTTCAGGCAAGTGTCTATCCAGTCTTTTGTCTCAAAGGTGCTTTTTTTTCAAGAGGCAAGTTTTTTTCTGGGTTTTTTTTGAAGACATTTCACTTCTCATCCAAGAAGCTTCTTGGATGAGAAGCTGTGATATGTAAAATTATACTTGTGAAAATATAAAGCAATGGTAATGCCATTTTCGGCTTCTGTGTTAACCTCAGACAATTTACTGAAATATCATGTAAGAATATTCTGTATTGTTTTGTATAAAGGTCATATATTTGGCAGGTCATTCTGTCCAGTGTCACGTTAATGATGGAAATTAATGAGAATGGAAATGGGCAAACAGGATAAGGAAACAGATGGTATTCTACAATAGTAGGGTGTTGCACAGAGTAATGCATAGCTAGATAGATTGCGAATCTGGAAAGGGGCAGAGACTGTATATATTTGAAACTGTATATAAATCCCATGTTCTGACCCAACCAGGTTCCAAGAGATCATACACAAGATAAAGGCAGCAGCCCCCATCTTTTAAAGTTTAATCTATGAATTCTGTTTCTTCACAGATAAAAGGCTGCTTCCAACTAATTAGCTCCAACAAGAAAGAGCCTTGTCAAGTTGTTTGTCAAGGCTGTCAAAAACCCAGAGATAAGAACTAGTTTACAAGAGTTTGCAAATACTAACTATGATGTCCACAAGGCTGAGCTTCAAAGACACTTCTTCAAACCTGGTTTTTATCCTTTTGAGGGAGGGGCCATTACCTTGCAGCCTTACTCCCGAGTCACCCATGCTGTTGCAGCTGCTCTTTCCTATGAGCAATCCTGTGCACACGCACACTTGGCACAGGCTCCTTGGGAGCCTCCTCATCGTTGCTGCCAGCCCCCACATCTCTGAAGGCAGCAGTCCAATTCCTAATGGTCTTGGCCCCTCATCTGATTCCTCCCTCTCCTCCACCATCCACATCTGCTGCTGGCTAACCACAACACCCCAGCCTTCCTAGGAAACATGTCTACTGTGGCTCCACCCATTAGCACAGAATTCCCTTTAGCAAAAGCTCTGTAGTAAAGCTCTTATTTATTGTTCAAGAGTCTCCAGTTGTATGAAAGGTTGATTTTTTTTTTTTATCACAGAAGTGAAATGTCTTCCAAGAAAGTCAACTTGCCTCTTGGGGGAAAAAAACAAAGCACATTTGGGACTATCATGATTTGGATGACTGAGAATCTCCAAAGACATGTTGAGCCTCTTCTTAAAAGCTTCAGTGATGGAGCACCCACAACTTCTGAAGACAAGTTGTCCCACTGGTTAATTCACAAATGCATCCTTCTTATGTTATCTATTAGCTATAGTTGCCTAAATTAGAGTCGGGTGTCTGTAGGGGAGGGCTTCAAAAAATATAAAGTCAAGATGGTAGCTTCACGTGATCACAGCTGGCCTCCTCTTAACTACTGTCTGCCTTGTTCACTGATCAATATTCTCTGGAGCCATCTGGCAACAATTAAACTATGAAAGTCAGCCAAGTGTTAAAACAAGTACAAATGTTTTCTATTGCTATATTTCCCAACCTGGACAATTTTAACACTTGGCTGACTTTCACAATTTGACCATTGCTGCTTGGCTTAAGGAACTATTAACCTCTGGGCTAGAAAGAGGTCAGGATCTCTCTGGACATGGTTTTTTTATTCTCTCAGCTTCTGTTCCTTTCTAAAATATGCAATAATAATAATATCCTATTTTAGAGGACAGCTGTTACAAATGACAATGAAAAAATATGCAAATATTTTAAATGTATTTGATAAATACTGAGATGGTGGGATTTATGAAGGAATATAAGGATCTAGTCCTCAAATTTGTTGACATCTGCTATACAGGTAGTCCTTGATTTACGACCACAATCGAGCTCAAAATTTCTGTTGCTAAGCAAAATAATTGTTAAGTGAGTTTTGCTCTTCTTTACAATCCAAGTTGTTAAGTGAATCACCGCAGTTGTTAGATTAGTAGCACTGTTGTTAAGCGAAACTGGCTTCCTTCCCCATTGACTTCACTTGTCAGAAGGTCATAAAAAGAGGATCACATGACCCAGGGACAGTATTGTTGAGGTATTGAGATTGAAGAGCTGACCAGCAGCTGTAATGCTGATGCAATGTAAGGCTGATGCAATGTAGGGCTGATGTAATGTAAGACGGATGCAATGAAGATGAATCAGCATTGGTATTGCCTTTTAAAGACTATGTATGGGTCCACATAAATTTTAACCCTTTTAAGAGGTGTTTACATAAGGCAGCCATTAGAGGGCCTGTTTTCTCTTTCCTTGTATCCTGTATCCATTTGCAGAGTTCTCCATGTAGAGTTAAGAAGATTGATTGCTTGTCAGGTATTTCCCTACCATTTATATTTCTGTATATGTCTTGTAGATAAACCACTATTAAATGTCTAAGTCTCTGTGTTCTGTGTTTTGCTCCTGGATTGTCTCATAATGGTAGTCATGTTGCAAATGCTTTGACAACTATGACCATCATAAACGTGAGATGATTGTGAAGTGTCTGAATTTTGATCGCAGGCCATGCGGCAATGGTCGTAAGTGTGAAAAATGGTCATAAGTCACTCTGTTCACTGCCATTGTAATTGCAATGCAGTGAACTGTCGTAAGTTGAAGACTACCTGCGTAGGTGATTTTCTTCCACAGACAGGGATAAGAAGTCTAAATAATAGAGCGATACCCCTTGTGAGCTGTTCCTGAATTGGATGAGGAGACTGTGCCATTATCCCTTTTATTTAAAGAGTAATTAAAATGCACCAAGAGCAGCTGTTTAAAAAAGGAAGATTACTTTGGCCCAAAGAAGTAGAAATGAAAAATTAATTCTGAATGAATTTATCCAATTCTCTTTAAAGTCCCAATTAACCATTCATGCAGGCTTTTTATGCATGATTCATAGGACAGTCTACACTGTACATATTCCTTTTGAAATACTTTAGATTTACTATGCAAAATTGCAGAAAGTAGATAGAGATGGCCTTTATAGATATGTGGTCCCTGTGCCTGGTTAATGGTTTTCGTCATTCCCTCTTTTTGACCTCCAAAATAGCACTGGATAAGAATTTATGACAGGGCGTAATGGCGTGATCATGATCAATGATTAAAAATAGAACAATATTTAGACTATTGCATAGGATAACGAGAATAAAATTTTCCTTTCCTTTTCCTTTCCTTTCCTTTTCTTTCTTTTTTTCTTTCCTTTTCCTTTTTCTTCCCCCTTTTTCTTTCCTTTTTCCTTTCCTTTTTCCTTCCCTTCCCTTCCATTTCCTTCCCTTCCCTTCCTCATCTATTTACTTCCTTTCCTTTTCCTTTTTTTCTTTTTCCTTTCCTTTCTTTTCCTTTTCCTTTCCTTTCCCTTTCTTTCTTTTCTTTTTTTCCTTTTCCTTTCCTTTCCTTTCTTTTTCCTTTCCTTTTCCTTTCTTTTTCCTTTCCTTCTTCCTTTCCTTTCCTTTCTTTTTCTTTCCTTTCCTTTCTCCTGTCCTGTCCTGTGAAAGGTTGGTGGTTCTAAATCCCTCAGCAGATATTCAAAATAGGTAGTTATTAACATTTTTTATGCAGCAGATATAATAATACATTCAAAGGAATGGAAACACAATTGACTTTTGTCATGCTTTTTAGATGATTCATATTGGTTTAATAATCTTAGCTGGGTTAATCAGATTTCAACACAAGGAGCTGCAATTTTAAATTGTCAGCATATTGATGTATTCTATTCCTGAAATTTGGAATTAATCAGTTTTGAAGTCATTTCTGAGAATATTCCTGGATTATTCAGGGAGAAACTACTGTATTATAATCCATCGTTTGGAAAGACATTAAATTAGAATCTTAAACTACCGGTAACTCTTCTCTTAATTGGTGTGAATCTTTTATCCCTGATATTCATACATTTTTCTTCAGCTGTTAGATAGTAACACCATATATTGCAATAATATTTATTGTCACTTTATTTGGGTTAAACAAATGCATTTTATGACTATTGTTGTCTGGCATGACAAATTGTTGCAAATCTTTTGACAGAAATATTTCCCTCTTGCATAACAAATTGAATCTAGGAACTGAATTTGGAAAGAGTTTGTAACATTATAGCAGGCTGTGCTCCCAACATTTGCTAATGATCTGCATGTCATTACAAGAGAATTCAAGAGCTTAGCAGTAACAACAGAAACAAACAAAAGCTGGAAGTATTATACAATGTAAAGAATTTATTACATGTTTTTGGGAAATTGTTTGATGTGTAAATACCAGCTGTTGAGTAAGCTTATTATCATTGGCATCATGGATTTTTTTT
>BHFT01054569.1:25238-40437 GCA_004320025.1 Laticauda laticaudata
GGGGGGGGGGGGGGGGGGAGATACCAAGCAGCTTGCTGTATCTTATATTTGCTAAATAAATTCAGATATTCGCTTTATTAGTTAAGAAAATTCAGTTTGCATTATTTATATTCGTAAGTGTCATTTTGTTCCCAAATCTGAAATACAGGTAATCCTCAATTTATGACTGTAATTGAGCCCAATGCTTATGTTGCTAAGTGAGATATTTGTTCAGTGAGTTTTGCCTCATTTTATGATTTTCTGTCAACTCACCAAACATCCTTATGCCTGTTTTAGTAGTTGCCATAAAAAAAAAAGGGGAAATCTGGAAAGCAGTACAGCAGTTGAAAGTGAGAAGCTCACATTCCAACGTCTTTTATTCTTTAAAAAAGATGTACAACTAAGTATACTACATGGAATTGAGTTTAATTGAAGGAGAACGGGTGATTGATGACACCCAGCCCGTGGAAGGTGCTCAATTGGAGAATCTGATTGTTATGACACCACGCCGTGGGGGGCAGATCATGGTACTGTAAATGATGTAGGCCAGAGTTACTGTGTCAAGTCCATAAAACAGTTGTGTAGTTACATGTTTTGATGGTTGACACAGAAAGAAGAGGGGAGATTTCAAAGAAACAGGTGGCAGTGTAGAATTCAAAAGTACTGTCATGCCCATGGTGGAGTCGTGACTCTGAGAAAGAGGAGGGAACAGCCAACAGGAGTGGAGTGTGGCTCCAGAGGTGGGTGGAGGAGCTGGGAAGGGCAGAGCCGGCGCTGCGCAGCAGAGGAGGACCAGGCCCATCCCCTCTTCCATCCTAGGGGCATGGCAGGGAAGATGATCAGGGAAAAGGTGCCGGTGTACTCAAGGATTACCATGATCTTCCTCGTGCCTTGCAGGTGGGAGCTATGAATATAAGTTTCCACTGCGCAGTGGATTTGCTGAAAGTCAAGTTTAGTGTTCACCTTGAAAGAGGCTTGTATCCTATTCCTGGCATTCTTCCCCATGGATTTTTCTCGGCTATTTTCCTGGAGTTTATAATTAGTTATCGTCAGCTTGCTCAGAACTCTCATTCAATGTCGGTTTGGGTTTGCGTGTTTCTGTTTTCCTCCTTATTTACTTTTGTGACTTTAAACTGTGCCTAATAAAACAGTGAAGTTAAGTTGAAGGCTTTACCAGACTTTAATATATATTCTGGGGTTTGGGTTATTTTGAGAGACTATGGTTCATCACAAGTACATTCCATTCATATTTTCTTCAAAGACTGATCAGATGACTGAAGCTTCTGCTGCAAAAAAATCTAATTGGAGAGCATGATTGATGATTCTTGGCTATGGATGTTTTTCGTTGGATGATACACCCAGAGGGTACGGTATTACAGGAAGTGACGAAACAAGCCTGTTATTCATCCTGCAAAGCTTGCAGAGGTGTTTTTCAAGCTTCTGGGAGGCCAAAAAAGGCCTCAAACCAGCTGAAAATCAGTTGTGAGGTGCTGCTGGTAAGGTGGCAGCGGGGGGGGGGGGTGCGCACATATGCACGGGGNGTGGCAGCGGGGGGGGGGGGTTGCGCACATATGCACGGGGAGCACGCATTGCCTTCTGGGTGCTGGTATATGAGTGAGCGCACGCAAACACACACACAATTTTTGGCACATGAACCCAAATGTTAGCACTATATATTGCTATAATATCCATTGCCACTTTGTTTAACTGAAACAAATGCATTTTATGGCTATTCATTCCCCAATTCTGCTTTCTTGAAAATTACAGTTGGGATTTTTCTGAGAAGCTATTGCTTTTTTTGGGGGGGGAAGTGTTCATTGCACATTTTTAGCCATTAAGAAGGAACCAAGCTTCTCAAAACAATTAAATTTTTAATGACCTGTTTTTCAACTGAGCTGACTTCATCTTATCAAGAATGGCTGATGGAATATGTAGTATGCCCAATCTGCTAGATTGAATTGGATGCATAGTGCCAGGAGCTAAGAGTGAGGAAGACTTGCTGAGTTCAAAGCACTGAAGAATTTATTATTGCTACCAATATACTGTATAAGAAGCAGGTGGACTAACAGTTAAAGGTAAAGGTCTATTGTGGCAATGCAATGATTCCAAACAAATGACATGTTTAACTCTGCCTTCCATCCCAGCTTGTTCATTTCTACAGGTTAGAGTCTTGGAAGTGAAAGGGATGAGTGTGAAAAATCTCCCCTTCTACTTCCTCCATAATACAGGTAGCCCTCGACTTACAATATTGCACTTAGTGACTGTTGAAAGAATGGCGCTGGAAAAAGGGACCTATGACCATTTTTCACACTTATGACCATTGCAGCATCCCTGTGGTCATGTGATTTACATCAGATGCTTGACAACTGACTCATATTTATGACGGTTGCAGGGTCCCCCGGTCACGTGATCCGCTTTTGTGACCTTCTGGCACTAAGAAACCAGGTTTGGGTCAGACCACAGTGATTCATTTAACAAACATGGTGAGATAAATCATAAAACGGGGATGAACTCACTTAACACATGTCTCACTTAGCAACATAAGTGTTAGGCTCAATTGTGGTCATAAATTGAGGACTGCCTGTATGGCTTAGGGAATCATCCTTGTCTTATGTTCGTTGGTTGTAAGTCGAGGTCTAGCTGTATTGCTAAGGGAAACATCCTTGTCTTAGGTTGCTTCTTATTAGTGTTCAGCTGAGCTTCTTGGCTCCTATTTAGATGACATCTATGGGAACCTTTTATGAATAAATGATGGTGTTATTTGAAGGCAGCAGTTTGCGAATTGAAGTTAAAGAAAGAGAAAAAGTGCACACAAATTTACTTTTCCAGGGCTGACTTTAATCTTTTGCTAATCAACGTAGATTTAGGATGGCTCTGCAATGTGTTTACCTCCAAACTTCGAAATGCCATCAGGAAGGAGAAGGCAAAGGGAATGGGGAAGGGGAAGGGGAAGAAGGAAGAAGGAACAAGAAGGAGGAGGAGGAGATTTAAAATATTGAAAGAGAGAGAGAGAGAGAGAGAGAGAGAGAGAGAGATGATGGAGAAATAATTGATATCTAGATAAATCAATAAATTATTGATGCAGAAGCAGAAGAGGAAGAGGAAGAAAAAGAAAAAGAAGAAGAAAAAAGAGATTGATAAAACTCCATCTAATGAGTTAAACCAAGATCTGTTCCAATTAGCTGAATGCCAGCTGTTGCCTAGCGTGAGTGAGTTATTTAATCCCGTAAAGGAGGCATATAAAAGAGAAGGAAAGCTGCAGCTATTTATCAATATTGTAATGAAGCATTAATTGTTTGTCCCATCAATTATTAATGTAGGAGCCTCGAGAAACCACCTCGCCTTCCCCCTTTTAAAAAATGATTAAAAAAAAACCCTCAATCTTTTTGGTCTGAAAAAGAAAATGCCAGAAACTAATATTATTATTCTCTTTTTATTTGTTTTTTTGTTTTGCATAAATAACTCCAGACTTAGTCCATTTAGACTCCTTCTATCTTTAGCCCTTTAGCACTTCCCCAATCATGCTGATGAATATAAATTTTTATTTTATTTTATTTTACTTTTTGGGGGGGGGTATTTAAAGTTAATTCTGAAGCTGGCCTGGCCTATGAATATTAATGTTCACACAGCTGATCTCTCGCTGTGCAAATGATCACATCCATAAACATGAAAACACGGTTAACTTACAGTAATGAGCACGCTCTTGGAATTTGGATCCCCAGCTGGCTTTACAAGCCTAATATTACATTTAATGCAAAATTCTTCTCTTCTGTCTCATTCTTACTCCCTCTGGATCCTCTGTTATTAATTTAGCCTCCCTCCAGAAAGTGGGGCCTCTGTTAACTCCCATGGGCAATGCAAAACATGGTATTATTTTTATACATTTGTGACTAGGCTGTTGTGATAAAAAAAAAATCAACCATTCAGGTATTCAGACAACTGAAAACTGGAGACACATAAACAATATATAAGAACTTTTACAAAAGGGAATTCTGCCCTTGGGCAGAAAACATTTCCTCCAGGAGGGCTGGGGTTTATATACAGGTTCAAATATACAGTCTCTGCCCCTTTCCTGTATTCACAATCTATCCAAGCTACGTATCTCCCTATGCAACACCCCTGTTACTGTAGCATAACATCTGTTTCCTTGTCCTGTTTACCCATTCTCATTTCCAGTAATTTCCATCATTAACATGACACTGGTCAGTGTAACCTGCCAAATATGTAACCTTCATACAAAACAATAGAGAATTGTCACATAACATTCCAATAAATTATAATAGGTTAACACAGAGATTAAAGATGGTGTTACCATTGCTTTATATTTTCACAGGTATAATTTTACATATCACACTATGATCCAAAAAATCCACAGTTGTGCAGTCTTTGGCTTACAACATTTAGTGACCATTTGAAATTACAATGGCACTAAAAAAAATAACAATAGATCAACAGAAGCGCCTAGAAATGCCTTTGTTGACTGCTCTCCCTGTTATGGATATTCAATTTTTAAACCAGGCTAAAACCGGGCAGGTTTTGAAGAAGAATTTGATAGCTGAATACAACTGTGGGATCCTTGCTGCTCTCTGGGCTTGGTTGGTTTTCCTTGCAGATGTTTCGTTACCGAACTAGGTAACTTCATAAGTGCATCTGTGATGCTGTTATGTAATTGGGTAACAAAACATTTGCAAGAAAACAAGCAAGCTCAAAGAAGATCAAGGACCCCACTGTTCAACACTTTAAATGTTCTCTTCCTTTGGAAACATACCTGTCTTTTCTAATGCATTTTTTTTAAGTGAAGAGGACCTAGCATTCATTTAGAAATAGAATGATAGGGTTGAAAGGAACCCTTGGAGGTCTTATAGTCCAACCCTTTGTTGAAGCAGGCAAATGTCTCTTCTTGAAGCTTCCAGTGATGGAGCTTGCACAATTTCTGAAGGAAAATTGTTCCACTGATTCATATTAATTATTTTCACTGCCAGGAAATTTCTTAGAGTGGTGCGGTAGCCTAGAGGTGGAGCTCTCACCTCACAATCAGGAGTCTGTGAGTTCAACCCTAGGTAGAGCCAGATATTTCTCTCTCTGGGCATAATGAGAATATATCTGCTGAACAAAACTCCACATTGGTGACAGGAAGAGCATCCGGCCAGTGAAAACTCTGCTGGCTCCATTCAGTTGCCCAGACTCTACCCCTGTATTATGGGATCATTAAAAGAAGATGCCTGTCAGGACACTTCTCCTCAGTCCTAAGTTAAATCTCTCCATTTGATAAGCTTCCATCCATTACTTTTGGGGAATTGCTTTTGGTGCACGGCACAGTACAATCACAACTTTACACATGTGTGTTTTATTTCCTCCTTTTGCAGCTACCATCGTGCTGAATGAACTGAACTGGACAGGTGCATTAGATGAAGTCTTTAAAAAGAACAGGGAGGAAGATCAAAGTTTGCTGTGGCAAGTTTTCGGCAGCGCGACCGGCCTCGCTAGATACTACCCAGGTAATCTGCCATCTTGTCAGTTGATATTCCCTGTCATGCCCCTTGCCTTCTTCTCTAGACTTGCTCCATGGAAATCAGGGGATATATTTTTTATGGGGCTGGAAAGGAAGAGGCAGATGGTTTTCCTCTCTGATGTAATGCTCTTTGAATAGAAAATAGAATAAAATAGGAATAGGAATAGAATAGAAATAGGAATAGAATAGAATAGAATAGAATAGAATAGAATAGAATAGAATAGAATTCTTTATTGGCCAAGTGTGATTGGACACACAAGGAATTTGTCTTTGGTGCAATGCTCTCAGTGTACATAAAAGAAAAGATACAGTCATCAAGAATCATCAGGTACAAACACTTAATTATAGTCATAGTGTACAAATAAGCAATCAGATCACACTAGGAAACAGTCAATATACATTGTAAGGATACAAGTGACAAAGTTACAGTCATATAGTCACAAGTGGGAGGGGATGGGTGATGAGGAGTGATGAGAAGATTAATAGCAATAGTAATACAGACTTAGTAAATAGTTGAACTGTGGAGGGAATTACATGTTTAGCAGAGTGATGGCATTCAGAGAAAAATTGTCCTTGTGTCTAGTTGTTCTGATGTGCAGTGCTCTGTAGCGTAGTTTTGAGGGTAGGAATTGAAACAGTTTATGTCCAGGATGTGAGGGGTCTGTAAATATTTTCACAGCCCTTTTTTGGACTCGTGCAGTATATATAGGTTCTCGATTGAAGGCAGGTTGGTGATAATTGTTTTTTCTGCAGTCCTAATTACTCTCTGAAGTCTGTGTCTGTCCTGTTGGGTTGCAGAGCCAAACCAGACAGTCATAGAGATGCAGATGACAGACTCAATAATTCCTCTGTAGAAACTGGATCAGCAGCTCCTTGGGCAGTTTGAGCTTTCTGAGTTGGCGCAGAATAGTCTTAAATAGTCTGAATAGTCAAAAGTCTTAAAAGTGTTAAGGGCAAAAGAAGAAGAAGAAAAAGAAGCTTCCCTGATATTTAATTAACTCCAGCCTCTTCACCAAAAATGAGATGGGATATGGGATGGAGTCTAGTTGACATTTTCAAGAAGTGCATTAGCTTTTGTCAGTCGGCTGCCTTCTCCTATATCACAGTTGTAAGAGCGGTTAGGGTGACATCTGGCAATTCTTGAATCAGCAGCTAGAAAGGTAATTTGGCTTTGTTAAATTGAAAAGTGGCAGGACTGGGCTCTTTTCTTTTCTTTTTAAAGGGTGCTCTAAATTGTCTCCAGTGTCCCCGAAGGCTAAGGTCATCTACTGGAGCTCAGATTGATGAATACAAAACAAAAGGACCTCGTTAGATCCATTTAGCCAGTTCCTCTCTTTAGCAGAGGCACTGTAGTAATTCATTTAAATTGGGAGTATCTTTTCAATATCTGCAGGCCATTGGTAGCTCCCACTCCATTTATATAATCTGGGAAGCTGATCTAATGAACTTGGTCAAAGAGTCTTTTAAAGGATTTTTTAAAAAAATTAAGAAGAAGAAAACATTTTTATTCTCTTTCTAATGCAGTATTTTTCTCTGGCAGGCTGTAGGTGATAACTGAATTTTCTGGAGTAAATTTGGCTTAAGTTAAATGGAATTGAATGGTTCTGGGTGAACTCTGAGCCTGGTGGTATTATTGGAGATATTTCATTTTCAAACTAGGTAGCATCACAATCCTAACCCTGATGATGTTGGCTAGTTTGGGTAATGAAATGTCTGCAAGAAAACCATCAAGCTCAGAGAGCACCAAGGACCTCAGACCTCCTCCTCCTCCTCTCCCTCCTCTTCCTCCTCCATTGGGTTGGCTTCATATGGAATGGAATAGAACAGAACAGAATAGAATAGAATAGAATAGAATTCTTTTATTGGCCAAGTGTAATTGGACACACAAGGAATTTGTCTTGGGTGCATATGCTCTCGATGTACATAAAGGAAAAAATTACATTCATGGGGGCACCATCGTGAATTCAGGTCCTTGGCAAAATGTAAGCAAGTCTTCCAAGGCAGGTCAAGTTGTGTAGTTGAGCTCCTGGAGGGAAGACGTTTGATGGAAACAGGAATGAGATTTTGAATTACACCCTATCTTCTCTGATACTGAGCACTTCAAGGTTTCTGACTTTTGAAGAAAGAACTAAAGCCAAGCACCTATATTTGTGATTCTCAGCTGTATTGCTTTGAGTTCTAACAAACATTTTCCACTGAGACAGAAACAATCTTTTCTGATCCCTCTCTCCCTCTGTTCCTCTCCCTCTCCTCACCCTCTCTCTCTTTCTGTCTTTCTTTCTCTCTCTCTCTTTCTGTCTCTTTTCCTCCTCCTCCTCTGCTCCCGAAACCCCACACCCTTCTAATTCTGATGATGTGGATCATGAAACATTTACAGCAAAACAATAAAACTCAGAGAGCATCCAAGCCTCCCCCCATTTCAATCCTGATCTGCAAATATTCTCCTTTATCTAAGGCTAAGCTGAAGTTTCTAGAAGTCATTGTTTGTGGAAATGAGCCTTGATTTATGATTTAGAAGCCAAGGAAGATTAGGAGCTCCTGCTCATTTCATTCCTCCCTGGCTCCCACTTTGTTTCCTATTTGCTCACGATTGTCAGCGTTCCAGCGATTGCCTGAATTAAATCATGAGCCTCAAGTCAAGCTTTAAAAGAATCCAAAATATTTATTAGGAGCAACATGTCAGCACTGACCCCCATGAAGCCAACTCTTCATGGCTGCGTGTCATCAATCACACTATCCAATGAAGGATTTTCCTGGTCTGGTAGCCAAGGCTACAATCCTTGTAAGATAAGCATGGAATGTACTTCTGGTTTTAATTGCCGTATTGCTCCTTCAGGTTTTTTCCCCCACCTGCTTATGGCAGCTCAAAAACAGGCATAGGAATGCTTTACAAGTTGATAATGGGTAGTCCAAAATCCTCTTTTATTTTGCTTTTGAAAGCATCTTTGTTCTTTCAGAAAACCCGTGGAATGACAGTGGGTACGACAGAGAATCTAACACCATCCTCCCAATCAATTTATGGAAATTGAATTTATACTTAGACATGGAATTTACATAATTCCTAATCAGTGCTTCAGGTTCCTTGAAAATCTAATTTGGGTGATCTCCAGTGGAAGAATGTTGGAGGAACCCTGAATTATTAAATTTCATTATCGAATATATGCATATTCAAAGTGTGGACTATCCTAAAAGTCCCCAAAACAATCTGAGCCTCATAAATTGTTAGTCTCGTTTATTTCCACCAAAGGGAGTATACAAATAGATATTTTTTGCCTTGAATGGGAATAATGAACAGATAATGATGATTTCTTTAATCTGTTTTTTTTAAATCAGTTGGCTGTTTTGAAAAGAATATCCATCTCAATTTTGCCACTGAGTTGGCAGGAAGTATGAAACCCTGCTTAGTGTTGGTTAGGTTATTTATTTAAACAAATTCCAGTCTGAAAGTCTCTTCCAATTCTGTTATTGTGCCTAACGACAATTACATTCATTCTTTGGAAGCCTTCCATAAATACTTTTTTGAAAAGGAAAAAGTGTGTGTGTTTTGTTCTGCGCATTTCATTATTCCATATATTTTGACTTTCACAGTTCTATCAGCTCTTGAACACAGGCAGTCCTTGACTTACAACAGTTCATTTAGTGGTGGTCACAATATTGTAGTCTCACTTCAGGTAGGCCCAGTGGTGCGATTCAGATAACAGATAATCAGAGTTGGAAAAAACTTTGTAGGTCATCGAGTCCAACCCCTTGCCCAAGCAGGAGACCCTATACCATCTCTGACAGATGTTGTTGGCTGCAGAGGCCTTCAGGAAAGCCTTGCAGGCCACAGAAGAAAAAGTTCATGAAGGCTTCTGACAATGAAAAGGAGGCCAGGGTTGATGTGCACAAGCGAGGTTAGTCAGTGGGTGTCATCCCTGAAAATAAGATCTAGTGCCTTTTTTGATGGCAAAAAATATATAAGACAGGGTCTTATTTTTGGGGAAACATGGTATATATGGTGGCCAAGGTAATGACGGGTATATTCATTCATGTGTGTATTTGTGTGTGTTCAATATGGAGGTGATTTTAGATGACATTCAGTGGATAGATAGATAGATAGGGATCACATGACTCCAGGACAGCGCAACTGTCATAAATATGAGCCATATGAGCCGTTTATGAGTCATAAATATGAACCAGTTGGCAAGAATTGTGATCATGTAGCCATGGGAATGCTGCAATGGTCATAAGTGTGAAAATGGTTGCAAGTGCCTTCTTTCAGTGCTGTTGTAACTTTGAACAGTTACTAAATAAACTGTCGTAAGTTGAGGCCTACCCATATAGGTGATTTTCTTCCACCGACAGGAATAAGAAGTCCAAAAAAATAGAGTAAAGCCCCTTGTTAGGTGTTTCTCAATTGAAAAATGGTACTAAGTCACTTTCTTCATTGCCATTGTAACTTCCAATGCGCACTAAATGGACAGTTGTAAATAAAGGACTCCCTGTATTATCCATTTTTGACTGAAATCAGAAAGCACGCCTGGTTAAAACTGGGCATTTGCCGTCAAACTCTTGTCAATAATCTGTAATTTATCAAATGGAGAATTTACAGCAGAAGAGAGAAAACCAATAACTTGCTTTTGGAAGGGACGTTCTTAAATTGCTTGGAATTCTTTAGCAATCAATTCTCCTGGAGAGCTGATCTCCAAGAACATTCTTTTTCTCCCCATGCCTCTCAAATTATGTATCTCATTATGTATCTCCACCTTGGTGTGTCCTTTTGATTGGATTACAGGGGCACCCAGTTGATCAGTCTTGTCTCAAAAATCAATTTCAACAAAGGGCTGGCACAGGGCAGGGTTAATCAGCCTCCACCTTCTCAAGGCATTGGAAAAAATCTCCCGGATTTCATGTTGCTTTTGTTCTGACCCAGGCTGCCCAAAATCACAAAGCAGACTCCTCATCCTGCCAAAACCTCTTTTTATTAGGCTGATGTGATTTCCTCTCATTCACATCCAGAAAAATCCCAGAAAACAGTATTTCAAGGGTGAATTACAACCACAGACCTTATCAGGCTTGGAGAGTTGCCAGGCCGATAGCTTCCAAATGCCATGCTGTAACAGAAAATACTTGGCAAGGAGTCAGGAACAGATCTCTCACACTAATTAAATGAACTAATTGTGTCCTGCAAACCCTAGTCCCCTTTCGCTTCTCTTTTATTCCTTATGGAAGGGGCTATTTACTACTGAGTTGACCCTTGTTCCTTAGCTGTTCCCTTCTCCTGGCAGCTCTGTGCATGTGCGCACTGGGAACAGGCTCCAGCTGTTCTTCTTCCCCACTGATCTCCAACTCCGAAGGCAGCTGATAACTGTCCAACAGTCCTGATCCCATCTCTGCCTCCAACGCAGAGCCCTCGTCAGAGCCTCCCCCAGATACTGGGACTGGCCCATGTTCCTCCGCAACTTCCATGCTGTCCATGTCTGCCAACAGCTTCATTGGCCACTGGTGGGCCACAACAGCTATGTAGGAAGAACTCAAATTGGAACTCAGGATAATTTCACTTTTCCTGGTTAATTTCTACTCATCGGTTTTTTGTTTACAATTTGGTGGATAAGAGGCTCACCCAAGACAAGTCATCATAATATTAAGATGATGACATGATAATATGACCGCCCATTTATCCCCTACGATTTTGTATGGTGCAGTTTTCTAGTTTAATGGGTTTTTTTATTGGGTTATAAAATTTTAAAAAAATACAAAACAGGAAAGTAAATAAGAAAATGGTATGGTGGAAGAAGGGGAAGAGAAGAGAAGAAAAAAAAGAAAGAAAAAGAAGCATTGACTTCCAACTCTCTCTAATCTTCACCCTAACCCTAAACTAAACTGGAGTTGTGAATGCTACAACATTGGAAGTTTTTAAGAAGAGTTTGGATAACCATGTGTCTGAAGTGGTGTAATGTTTCCTGCCTAAGCAGGGGGTTGGATTAGAAGACGTCCAAGGTCCCTTCCAAGTCTTCTCTTCTCTTCTCTTCTCTTCTCTTCTCTTCTCCTCAACTCTGCTCTGCTCTACTCTACTCTACTTATTTCTTATTCTATTTTCTTATTTCTTATTTTGTGTTCTATTCCATTCTACTCTGCTCTATTCCTTATTCTCTTCTCTTCTCTTCTCTTCTCTTCTCTTCTCTTCTCTTCTCTTCTCTTCTTTTCTCTTCTCTTTTCTTCTCTTCTCTTCTCTTCTTTCTTATTCTCTTCTATTTCTTATTCTCTTCTATTATTTCTTATTTCCTATTCTCTTCTCTTCTATTTTACTCAATTCAACTCTACTCTACACTACACTACACTACACTACTCTATGCTAAATGTGTAACTTGGATTACATTTTGGTGGGTGCCAAAAGACAGCTGATTCCCCCTCCTTCCAGGCTCTTCCTTTGTTATTACTCTTAATTACAGATGTAATTTAGGTTGCAATTGTAAATCAATAGTTCATTATGCTACTGCAAGAGGCAGCACATTTTTTTCCTCATTGGTTGCTAAAAATATTGTTTAATTTCTGTGTTGTCCAGCTTCCCTTGAGGTCTTTCAGTCTCTTGTTCCTCATTTATTAGTACAAACCCCACCTTGTGTCTTAGGAAATGAAAGTGCCAAAAGCAATTTAGTGATTACAATCCTTTTAAATGAAAGCACTAGCATAGTGGTATTTTTTCCCCCCATCCTAGCCTCTTCAATACCCAGCACTGGTCATATATGTTGCTCAAATTATATTGGTAGAGCAAGCATAAAGCTGATAAATCAATAAGATACGTATAATTTCAATAAGATGTAAAATATGTCAAATCCTTCAATCCTATTTTTTTTAAAAAGTTTGCATTTTTCTTTTTTCTTTGACCTGCACATTCATTTATAGCCTTGTGTTTCTTTGTTCTATTTTGTTTTTCTGCAAAAACTGACTGGCTTAAATTGGTTGAGCTCCCTCTGCTTCAACATGGAGAATTTTCTCCCCATCTGTTTAAGCAAATAAATAATGGATCAGCTTTGAAAAAAAATCAATTGGTAATAAAATAAAACGAGATCTCTCTTTAAACGAGAGCCTCACAGAACACAGCTGCAGTTGCGTTAATCATTTCTGGCAGGTAAGGGTTGTTTCCAAAATATTAGACTTACCAAGGAGACTTATTACCGTATGGTAAGTAAGAAGAGAACTGATGGAAAACCAGGCAAAATGTATCTGAATTCTTAGGAAAAGATAGTTAAAAGGGGATCCTTTGGTGAATGTTTATGCAGCTCTGGAACAATCCGTTTGCAGAACATCAGTTAAAATTTAAAGGCCTCTTTGGTGGGTTGGAAGATCTGAAGAAGATTCTCAGATGAGAAACTAAATGTCTTCAAAGAAAAACCAGAAAGTCCAGTTGTTTCTTGAAAAAGCACTGTTGGGACATTAGTAACAGTGTTTAAACATACTTGGGGAAAAAACACAGTCAACAAAAATTACGAGTAAAATAAAGTATAAAATAATTATTGATAATTTGTAACTCAGATGATTTACTCATTAAACTTTCCCAACCATGGCCACTTTGAGACATGTGTACTTCAACTCCCAGAATTCTCCAGCCAGCTGACTGGGGAATTCTGGGAATTGAAATCCACAGGTAACCAAGGTTAAGATACACTGGTTTATATTGTCTCTCCAGAATTTTGGAAAAGAATTCTTCTTACTAGTTACATAGTTTGAAACTATGGATGCCTAAATTTAGGAACTTCAACATATGGTCATATTGTAAAAGAAGATATTAATTCCTATTATTCTTATTTTACCCTGATTGGGATGACAGACAGAAAACTTTTAATGGAGAAAGATTTTTTTAAAAAAAAAAAAANTTTTTTAAAAAAAAAAAACCTCTTGGAACAACTTCATTTTCTGCTCAAAATTTTAATTACCTTTCTTCTTCTATATTATTACAACTTTACATATTTTCAGCTTCTAATTTAATTATATCTGGTTTTTTTTTTTGAACCAGCATTGAAATTATACTATTTTTGCCCATAAATCTGTCCTGTTTTACAGGTTTTCATTCCAGAAACCAATCACCAAAACTAATTAAGCATCTTCCAAATACAACAGAATAAGGACATAAAATAAACAGGGGAGTTTTGGTTGCAATTTATTTCCTTCTCATATTCTGTAATGGTATTTATATTTTAGAGGTGACATAATAATCTCCTATATTTATGGCCATACAGAAAAAGCTAATTTGAAAATCCATATACTAATTTACATCGCCAACAAGAAGAGTCTGATGGAATGTAGTCAGTTTTGAACAAATCTAGGAATTAGTGCTTTTTCTGGCCAAAATAAAATATTTTTACACCTTTTCTATTATTTTTTTAACCAAGTATGTATTTATGTATTAGCAAGTGAAATAAATAGATTCCTAAGACTGCATTTTGATGCATTCTTCTGGGATGACTGCATGTTATTAAAGTTAGTAAGTTATGCAAATATATGAGCCCAAGTAAATTGAGTTGCTTAATGCAACTCATTTGAATGCATAACTCAAAAATGGGAACCTATCATTCTTCCAATGTTGGATCCTACCATTGCTTACCAGTGCAGAAGCTGCAGTGAAATAAATTATTTGTTTTATTTAATAATCAAACCTACATCTTCCTACAATCTTGAGTAGGCTCTGGGCAGTTCACAAGATGAAACACAATATAAACACAACCACACATAACAATAGTAATATTTTTTTAAAAACACACAAAAATGTACAATGCAAACTATTAACTTCTCTCTGGAAAAGTATCATTCTTAGCTGCTTTTGGAAGTATTCAGAAAAAAATAATAACAGTTGGACAGGACATTAGAGGTCTTCTATTCCAACCCCCTCACTATACTATTTCCATTCTCCAAAGCACCTGAGGGCAAGAAATGAAGCAATGTGTGGAAACTGAAGGAAGAGAGAAGCAACCTAGAACTAAGGAGAAATTTCCTGACAGTGAGGACAATTAATCAGCGGAACAAGTTTCCTCCTGAAGTTGTGAATGCTCCAACACTGGAAGCTTTTAAGAAGAGATTGGACAGCCACTTGGCTGAAATGGTACAAGATTTCCTGCTTAAGCAGGTGGTTGGACTAGAAGATCTCCAAGGTCCCTTCCAACTCTGTTATTTCAGACAAATAGCTGTCCAGTCTCTTCTTAAAAATCTCCAACTTTTTCAGGCAAGTCGTTCCACAGATTAATTGTTCTCACTATCAGGAAATTCCTCCTACCTTTATTATTTTTATAAATAACTCAGAGCAACTTAAAGCAGAAGAAGAATGTTCCATATTAGCATTCTTGGAATACCCTCACCTGATTGGTCAAGATGAACTGCACTGTGATTGGATGGAAGAATGACAGTGATTGGTCAGTAAAGAATCAACCGCGATTGGCCATGTGGCTCGCGGGAGATTCAGAGGGCTGTCATTGGATGTGAGCCGCCAGCAAGCTCTATAAGAAGAGCTGTCGTGGCTCGTAGGTCCAGCACAGATCTATACCTTTCAATAAAGAGCTGAAGTTACGCTGGTCTCAAGTCTCTTTTTCCTGTGCTTCTACACTGGCGACGAGGATGGGATCCTGAGACAAAGAGACCAGTCGAGCACGTGGCAACCGAGCTGAACAACCAACGAGATGGCCGGCAGCAACTCGCCACCCGCACCATTCGACCAGGCAACTGAGGACTGGGAAT
>BHFT01054573.1:0-18703 GCA_004320025.1 Laticauda laticaudata
GCCTTAAAGGAAAGAAATAAGAAATTGTACTCCAGCAACAAAGTATTATTTATTATGATTCATTATACATAGTGCTTTTTCAGATAATTGTTTTTGATACGATTTAGGTGAATTACAAAACTCAATCAGGTAGCCAAGGATTTTGAAAAGGAGGTAGCATTAAGGATGTAACTCATTTTAATGCCTTAGGGAAGCCATACAATTACAATATTTAAAAACAGGCATAAAACAGTGTCAGGCTCTTTCCAAAGTGATAGTGTAGTGTGAAAACACATGAAGGAAAGGATCATTGTCACATATTTTCCAGGCTCATTATAAGACATCCCTTTTACACTTTATTGACCATGAAGGAGCTATCTAAAGGGTGAAAGTAGGTATCATTTATCACACATTTTTTCTGCCTGGTACAAAGGTCTGTCTTAGTGGTGGGATTCAAATTTATTACTACCGGTTCTGTGGGCGTAGTTTGGTGGGCATGGCAGGAGAAGGATACTGTAAAATTTCCAGTCAGAGGCAGTATTTGCCAGTTCTCCGAACTTCTCAAAATTTCCGCTACTGATTCTACAGAACTGGTCAGAACCTGCTGAATACCACCTCTGATCTGTCTGTATTATTCAAAATATTAATAAGAAAACAATAAAAATAGAAAACAATGGAAAACAGCAAACACTGAACTCTCCAAATGGATGAATAGCAAAGGCAACTTACATCTGCCTTTCACCAGTTGATCACTTCCGAATGAGGCCCATGTCATTCTGGATCCGTTTCTTGCCAAGAAGCTGATGTGTCAATCTGAGGCATTTGCCTCCAATGCATGTCATAGTAATCAATCACTTCTCAACAGCAATAGATGTTAAGTTTCAGTAGCAGCTAAGTTGGATTTTAATCTTATTTATCAGGTTTTTTAAAAAAAACAAAAAAACAATCTGTTTTGCTCTTTGAACTTGGAGAACAGTATTATCACCTGGTTATTGCTATTCTTTGCATTTTTTAATTATCTCCAGACAATTTTTTACTCTATTGATGATTTTCTCTGATGATCTTATGATTAAGCACTATTTTATTCACTGGAATAATAAAATTATTTCTGTAATATATTATCTGTTATTCTGTGTCTATCACAGTCAGATAATAGGGAACAAGTTTAACTGGAAAATATCTCCCCGAGCAGCATCCCCATCTTTTCTTCAAAAGTAAGCATTTCCAAATTTCTTTGCTTTAGTTTTTTCTTAGAGAGGGATCCAGGATATCTGTACATTTAAATTTGAATTAAATGCATATTCTACACTTTTATTTAACAAACACGGCAATGATACAGTAAGGTTTCATCTTATAACCTTTACTATAAGTAACATACTGAATTGATCTATCAGTGAGTATACCTGGCAAACTATATTTAGGCCCTAGAATATCGCAAAATCAATTTCTTGATTGCTAGAATTATTGAGAGCAATCCCTAATACTTTTTATATGCAGATTTCAAAGTTATCTGTATTCTTTGGAGATGATTGACATCCTATTCCAAAATTAACTATTATTGTAACTTTAACTGTATTTTGGCCCAATAACAGTTAACTTTTAGAAATGGGCTTTCACTAAAATTATATTTTAGTCCCAGAGTTTTAAAGGAGCTGGCAGAGGTCATCTCAGAACCACTGCACCACATCTTTCAAAAATCCTGGAGCACCAGGGAACTAAGCCAGAGGACTGGAAAAGAGCTGATGTGGTTCCCATCTTCAAAAAAAGGAAAAAACACAGACCCAGGAAAACTATAGACCAATCAAGCTAACATCCATACCAGTATCCAGGAAGATATCTGTAAAATGATAATAAAAAAACAGATCTGCCAACATCTAGAAAACAAGTAAAGTAATAACTTAGCACGTCAGCATAGGTTTGTTAAGAACAGAACATGCCAGACCAATTTTATTTCATTCTTCATACACAGTGGCCTAAATTAGTAGAGCCAGAAAAATACTGTTGACATAATATAATTTAGATTTCAGCAAGCATTCGACAAAGTAGATCAAAAACTATTTCTTAGTAAGCTAGAAAAAAGTGAAATAGATAGCACCACCACTAGATGGACTTGCAACTTGACTAGCCAACCATCTCAATGAAAGTCCTTAATGGGTTAAAGTCTACATGGAGGAAGATAAGCAGTGGTGCCACAAGGTTCTGTCTTAGGCCAGTACTCTTCAATATCTTTATTAATGACTTAGATGAGGGAATAGAAGGGGAACTTTACCAAATTTGCATATTGATACAAAACTGGCAGGAACAGCTAACACCCAAGAAGATCAAGCTGAAGAATCCAGATGGATCTTGACAGACTAGAAACGGGGCCATCTAACAAAATGAATTCAATGTAGAGTAAAAGTTAAAGTAAAAAAGTAGAATACACTTAGGTAAGAAAAACCAAAGTACACATATAGACGGGTTAAACAGGCTCAACAGCAGTAACTGTGAGGATCTTATCTCTATATCTCCCGTGGAAGTCTTAGTGGACAACCAGCTAAATTGAGCAGCAGTGTGAGCTGCTAAATATGAGCAGCCCAGCAGCCAAAAAAAGCCAAATGCAATCCTTAAATTTAATTAATTTAGGATGCAATTGAGATCAAGGGAAGTAACTAATACTACTCTATAAAGCCTTAGTAAGACCACACTAAGAGATACATACAATTTTGGTCACCACATTATAAAAAAGATGTTGAGACTCTAGAAAAAGTACAGAGAAGAGCAACCAGATTATTAGGGACTAAAACAATCAATGAACGTTGCAGGAACTGGGCTTGGCTAGTCACTAGTAAAGGAAGGACCAGGGAAGACATGATAGCGATCTCCAATGTTTGGGAGTTGCCCACAGGGGTACAAAGGAGTCAAGCGTATTTTTCTAAAGTGCCTGTAGGACAGACAGGAATATTGGATGAAATAACAAGGAGAGATTAACTAGAATGTAAGAGAAACTTCTGACAGTGAGAACGATCATTTGCCCTCAGAAGTTGTGGAGCACGCGCTACTTGAGACTTTCCAAGAAGAGATTGGACTTGCCATTTGTTCAGAAATGGTGTAGGGTCTCCCAGCTTGGGGGGAGTTGGACTAGATGACCTACAAGGTCCCTTCCAACTCTGATTATCTGTTATATATTTTCTGTATTTTTATATTACAGGTATTTTTTTTTCTTTTCCTTTATATATTACAGTAAATAATATGTACAAAGCATTTTAGTACTTTCAAAACTGTTTTCTCGAAATACCTTGCCAATGTTTTATATATCTATGTGTGATCAGTAAATAAGCTTTTAAAATACTCTTTAACAATTCCTATATACAATTGTTCTCATATATTTGTCTGCTTTCAAGTGGGAGAGATACAGCAAATAGATAAAGGATACATACACACAGAGAGAATATTAGATTGTTCAATCTTAAATATTATATTAAATATTATTTAATATTTTACAAGATGGATGAACAATAAGACCCTATTTTGTTTTGACAACAAAAAGTGATATTTGCATGCTTTCAAATATCACATTCTCTCATCCTTCTCTTTTGTTTCACACACTAATACGTATTTTCTTTCTTACCAAGGGTCACTAGGAGGAATATGGACCTAGGTAGGTATTTGTCATGCTTTTTATAATAGGATATTTTTATGCTACTCACTAGAAAAAGAAAATTCTGCCAAGGCTGCTGGATTGTTTGGTACTAATAGCCATCTTGAAATGAGTGTCTAAAAAAAAAGAGAGAACCAAGGAAGTTTTTTTTTTTTCTTTCTATTAGGAGCTCAGTGTGAATGTCTGGTTTACTGCTCTCATTCTTTTTTTAAAGCCTTAAAACAAAGCTAAAGTTTCAAAGAACTTGAATTGCACATTGATCATTTCGAGTTGTGGTTGGACAAAATTACAAGCTACATATCAATTTATCAATTTTAATATCAGCCATAGCAGTATTCCATAATACTTAAGAGAAGCACTAACATCTATAGCTTTTCCTAAGGGAATGTTTTTTAACAATATCCCACATATGCCTACAAGTAGTTATTACTTTGTACATATTCTCTTGAATTCACCCACTGACCAATCTATATTGCTATATTTACTCAAATTTCTATTAAAATACAGGTGTTATTTAGGAAAAGCTGTGGACAAGGTGCCCATCCCTAACTACATTCTTATAATTAGTCCCAGTGAAACAAGCTTTTATTTCTAATTCTTTAAAGGAAATGTTATATGCTATGTTTGGGGATAATGGTAACAAAATAGAAAAGTCCACAAAAAGGGAAACAATAACACAATAACACAAAAAGTAGATATACTGCATGCTGCACATAAAATCCAGTGAGAGAGCTTTGCAGGGCAAATATATGAGATAAATTATTTATCCTTTAGCATCTTTTGGGTTTTGTCAGATTGGAACAAAAGGAATATTAAAAAGAAAAGAGATAGAAAAAGAGAGAGGCCCTTGAGGTATAAAGAATAAAGGCGTCAATTTTCTTCCTTACTATACAAAGCCAGTTCTTTAAAACAATATCATTTTTCAGGAAAGATTGCAGGGAGTGTACTCAGAAAAGTGGCATAAAAGAATTCATAGAGTCCAAGGCAGGGGTGGGATTCAAATTTTTTAACAACCGGTTCTGTGGGCATAGCTTAGTTGGTGGGCATGGCTTGGTGGTCGTATGACTGGGTGGATGTGGCTTGGTGGTCATGTTATTGTCTGGGTGTGGCCAACTCAATATCACTCACATTGAGGCACACATCTCCTCACCTGGCCTCTCATGACTGTGAGGATGCTGCAACAGTTGTAAGTGTGAAAAATGGTCATAAGTCAGTGCCATTGTAACTTTAAATGGTCACTACACACAAGCAAAGTGCCAGCAAAGGAGGGAAAGAAAACTCCAGAGAAGTTCCTGAGACAGGAAATCTAGTCCAGCCAAGAATGTAATAAGGGTTAATGGAGAGGCAGTTTCTGCAAGCAACACCAGAAAGTTTCCTTCCTGCCTTCCTTGCAAGATTAGGCCAGTAATTTCTTCTAACAATCGGTTCTCCGAACTGCTTTGAATGTTAATAACTGGTTCTAGTGAATAGGTGCAAACCTGTAGATTCCCACCCATGGTCCAAGGATAGAAGCAAAACTAGAGGTGTTCAGGCTGGTTTTCTTCTGAAGCCCTTTGTTTTGTTTGGCATAGATAGCCTTTATTATATTAAGATGCAAGATCAGGAGTAACAAGCATAGAATTAATTTAGTTTATCTGCAGTGCCAAAAGCAGATGCAACTGAAACTAAAGTGTTTTTTAAATGGTGTTGTGCTTTCTTTCTTGGTTTGTGCCATTTCAGATGGCAAATGCTGTACCTTAAGGGCTTGTCACATAGGCCAACAGATGCAAAAAATATGTAAAAAGGACACAGCGGATGAGAAAATTTTCCATCCATTGTTATCCGCTCTCAAAACTGCCCCAAATTTGCATAAACACAGCAGACAACAACAGAAAGGAACGGACGGGGAGAGGACGTAGCGAGGATGTAAAGCAGATGCTCCACGGAAGCCTAGCGGATAGAAGTGGATGGCACATCCGCAGGGCTTCCGGGGGAGCACAGCGAAGTGGACGCGCAGCGGAAGGAGCGGATGCAGAGCGGATGCCCGAGTGGATACAGCGGCATGCCAGAGCGGACCGCCTAGCAGAGTGCAAAGCATTCACATTGTGCATGCGAGGGAGGATGGATTGCGTCAGCCCTGGCGGAAATAAAAGATGCAGCTGCGCAAAGCAGGTCACCATTCAGAGGAAAGACCTGCTGCCGAGACAGCATCTCCAGACCAAACAACCAATGGCGAGAAGAAAGGAAGCTCTGCCATCTGCTGCCAAGCCCTGGCAAGAAGGACAGGGGCCACCATCCCACCCCTGGCCCTGACTTTGTCTTCTGCGTTGGGCTTCTGCTGTTTGCTCGGCTGACTCTGATGGTGCTGGGGCTTCTGCTGCGGGCTTACTCTGTGGCGCTTGCTCCTGGTGCTGATGCTTTTGCTGGGTGCTTTAACTCTTGCTGGCACTGCTCCTGGGTGCTAGTGCTTCTTGCTGTGTTACTTCTGCTGGCGCTAGCTCCTGGTTGCTGGTGCTTCCTGCTGGTGCTTACTCTGCTGTGCTGCTGCTGGCTGCTGGCTGCGTGTCTGCTGGTGCTCCTGGTCGCTCTGGTGCTCCTGCCTGTGTGTCCTGAGTGCCTTGTCCTGCTGGTCCTGCTGGTGCTTACCTGCTGCCTTGATGATCCTGGTCCTGCTGGTCCTGCTGGTGCTCCTGGTGCTTCCCTGGTGCTGCTGGTGTTCTGCTAGCTGCTGCTGTTCTGCTGGTGCTGATTTTTGCTGCTGGCTGTTGGTTGTTGCTGCTGCTGGTGGTGGTGGTGTGGTGGAGCAGCCCTACAACCTCGAAGCCACTCCTGATGAGTGCCCACATGGCCTTGCCAGAGGGAGGACAGAGGTATACCGTAGAACGGGAAAGAGGAACCGGCAATTACTCCATCGAAGAGAACATGAGGTAATGAGGTGTGCTTGGAATGCTGAGGGAAGAACAAGTACCTATGGCGGAAGGGACAACAGGCTCTATCGAGACACCAAAGAGGGAGGCGCAGGCTTCCTTGGAGAGAAAAGGTGGAGAGCCTGGCTACATCTTCGGTAGGTCCTCCTCGGGTGTTGGAAGCAAATGCACACACTGGTATGGGAAAGCTGAACCTCAAGAAATCTTTGGCCACAGGCCCGTGGTCCAAAGCTCACCAAACCAAGAGACCTATCGTGATGGGCGCCAAGGCATGAAGCTTCTTAGAAGGGTGAGATCCGCCACCCGAGGAGCAGCCGCCTTCTGTCTACCCTCTCCTCAGGCAGCGACACAGAGAGCCTAGTCTGCTTCGAGCGAAGAGTCAGCTCTGTGGCAAGTATCTGTGGAGCACCCCTGATGCAGTGGGGAGCAAGGAGAGGCACTTCCAACAGAGACCAACGCCACACCCCCACCCCGCTCGCACGTCCACAGAAAAGGCAGGTCATAGAGCCAGACCGGAGAGGCACGAGCCCACACTGTCCTGCTGGAGATGCAGGGACAGTTAAACCATCATAAAGCAGTGTAGATCTCCTCTCCTGCAGATGGTTAGCACACCGATAATAAACCATCCTGCAACCTAAGCCCTTCCTCACGTAACGTCAACGAGACGCCTATGACATGTTCGAATGCACAGTACGCAGGTGAAAAAGGAGAGGATCAACCCAGGTCTTCTGGCACAACCCTCCAGGCCGCATGCTGAACCGCTCCGACACAGTCCAGGTGTCTGCTCCTCCACCCGCAGGTGATGTCATTGCCCTTCCAAGGCTTTCCACAGGCCCTTCACCT
This sequence comes from Laticauda laticaudata, assembly GCA_004320025.1. Lineage (NCBI taxonomy): Eukaryota > Metazoa > Chordata > Lepidosauria > Squamata > Elapidae > Laticauda > Laticauda laticaudata. The sequence continues at coordinate 7,369 of BHFT01054573.1, forward strand.
ACCAAAGGCTATGGTTACCAGGGAGTTCCAGCAGCACAGGAGCCGCTTTCCCACTCCAGGCACAGACTCCATCGCACCGCCACGATTGCCACACCATGCCAACCTGGATGGCACGCGATGCTCACGCCACGCCACAGATGCCACCACACCGCCACAGATGCTACCGCCACGCCTCGACCTCACGCCCAGCTGGCAGACCAGAAGCCCCACTCACACATCCTCCTTTTCCATCCCAACCGATCCACAAGGCCAAGCCGCGGCCTCAGAACATCTGTTCATCGGTATTGGGCTGACACCACCATGTCAATGGAGGAAGGGGCTCTCAAGCATTCACAGACTGGAGCCAGCTCTCTGAAGAACTTTCGCTCCACACGCCATCCCCTGTTGTCCTCTTGGCGCCCAGCACTCCAGCAGCAGCCACCTCCAACAGCACCTGGACCCTTCAACCCCTGAGACTTTGGCAAACCTCAGAGTGACTGAGAAGAGTGCAGAGACTTGGGTTGCTACCTGGTTAACTTTATCTTTCGCCTTGGACACTTTCTTGGTCATTTTGTTTTTACAGTTTGCAACCATGTGGGACTGTATGGTCCAACCCATGCAGGTGCGCACACTATGGCCGCTTTTATTATCATAACAATTTAATCATTCATCAACACATTTCAAACATGAAACACAACTCTTTATTAAATGCCCTGTTCATTGTAGGGCGCATTGAACATACATGGCACAATCTCATCAGTGTTGATGAGACAGGCTGAAGGAAGCATCCATTAGCTCTACGCATCCTTGTCTGCCACTTCTCCACTGCTCCAGCTGGGGAGCTGGCACCAGTGTTTCAGGAAGGTTTGCGCTTGCTTCCTTTCCCTTCACGTGAAGCTCTGTTGGGGCCTTGCACATCCACAGTATCTATCTGGTTTCGCCCTTGCCTCCATTCCAAGGCTCCATGTCCCCATTGCCTTGTTGGCGATCCATGACCTGTTCTGCAACAACTGGGTAGTGGGAGTGCATGAGATTGTGCAGGATGCAACAGCTTTTCCCACGATGTTTCCTCATGGTCTCTGGGTGGATGCTGCATGGGTGGTGAGAAGTATCTGGAACTTGTTGGCTAGGATGCCAAAAGCGTTCTCCACCACCCGCCTTGCCCTGGACAGCCTGTATTGAAGATCCTCTCTTCACGGGTGAGGTGTCTGGAAGTGTAGGGCTTCATGAGGTAGGTTCTGAAGGGAGAAGGCATCATCCCCACGATGAAGTAGGCGACATCATGTGTGTTGTTGGGCAGGGGGTCTGGATCTGGGAAGCCCATGATGAGAGTTGCGTTCCCAGCTCCCTTGAGGTGACTGGCGTTGTATACCTGGGCATCTGAAGATGACTCATTACCTGAAGCATCGATGTACATGAACTTGTACTCAGCATCGACCATGGCGAAGAGGATGATGGTGAAGAAGCCCTTTGTAATTGTGATAAGTGGACCCTGAGTTGGCTGGAGCTTTGCAGGCACGTGCTTCCCCATCTATGGCTCCAACGGTGTGGGGGAAGTTCCACTTCTGATACCACTGTTCTGCAACTTTCTTCCAGCCTTCTTCATGGAGGGGCACTGGAGGAGCTCCTCCAGGTATTCTTCGATGATGGCCTGCACCACTTCTCTGACCACAATGCTGATGGTGTTATGTGGCACCCTTCAGGCGTACTGCATGCTCCTGTATGTGGTCCCTGAGGCCAGGTGGTGAGGAATCAGTGCCACCTTCAGCCCAGGGTCCAGGCTGAGCCGGAAGTTGGTGATTGCCTTGGTCAACCTGGGTCTCAGGCCACTCCACAACTTCATCAAACATGGCTGGCGGCATCCTCATGAAGTTCTGGAATGCATGATGGTCCTTCGTTCCTCAGCTCCAGCCATCAGCTTTTTATACAGTCTGTACTCGGACTCTTCTCGCGATCCATCTTCGCGACCCAGACACTTCTTGCCGTCGCTTTTTCTTCTCCCGTAGAACAGGTGAAAGAGCCTGTTATGGGCTTCGCACTGTTGTAGGACAATGGTGGCTACCAAAAGGAGTGTTGTGACGATCCATGGTGGAGATGGCTGGATGCTGTGAAAGAGCAAGAGGCAGATGAAGGCTTAGAGGTCTGCCCCACAGGGCTGCTGGACTGAAGTGAGATCGCAGTGATTTTCTCCCCCTTTTTTATAGGAAATATCGGTTTTCCACTAGGTGTCCTTTTGGCATCTTCTAGGCATCCTCCCAGAACATCCTAAATATCTGAGATACATCCCCTATAACAAATGTTTTTTTCCATTTTAATGCTTTGTATGCGAGCTGCATCCGCTTTCCATACTTTCCTACATCCGTGCTACTATGCTGCGTGTCCATTCCGCATCCGTTTCGCTTCATCCTTTGTTGTCCGTTTTTCCGCTGGAGTGGATGTGAGTTGTGCGGATGTGCGGATGGTGCAGGCGGATACCTAGTGGATAAGCGGACGCGTACGGATGACTACGGACGTATAACGGATGTTCCCCATGTGCCGTAAAAACAGATTTTAGAAGCGGATGCGTTGGATACATTTTCCGCTCAAAAAGTTTTGTGCAGCTCAAAACTTTTTGAGTGGATGAAATATCAGTAGACAGATGCTGGATGGATAAAGCGTATGAAAAACAGACGCAGTTAACTAACAGATGGGAAGTGTTTCTCTCCATTTTACATCCTCTTTCCATCCGTTGGTGCTGTGTGACAGGGGCTTTAATTCATTAAAGGTAAAGGTTAAAAAAAACAGTATCTTAATTGAATAATAGTTGACAGGATGTCTGAATATACTCCAAAATCTGACCATATTAACTTTTCTTAACAATCATTTTTGGTCTTTCTCCGCACCTTGGCAAAACCTTTGGGTTTCTGATAACACAATTCTATCCATTGAAGAACATACAGCTCAACTACACAGTAAGATATCAGAATAAAAACAGCATTTTTTTTTTAATCACAACTAGCTTCCTGACTTTATAAGACACTTCAGAACAAATATAGTGTTTCCGCCTTCATACAGAATTGGTTCCATGGATTGTCATATCTAGGATTGGGGATTAGGGCTGGCTGACCTCTGTCTAATCAGAAGGTTTTTGAATAATTTCACACAACAGTTATTGTCTTAATTCACACTTTAATTCAACCAGGAAAGGAATGAGTGGGCACTCTCATGAACTACATCTAGATTTTGCTCCTCTTATACTCTAAAGTAAGATTCATGACCCTTTAAATAATTAGGGAATCGGGGAGTTGCAGGTCCATCCTCCTGTCCCTTTCTCTCTCACACAAAGTTATACTTCTTGTTTCAATACTAACTTCATTCCATAAGTATATAAAATGAGAACAACCATTTCCTTGTAGCACTGATGATGTTAATTAATTTGGTAATGAAATATCTGCAAGAAAACAATCAAGTTGCAAAAATTTAATAAGAAGATAGGCTGCTGCTGGTTCAGACCAATTTGGAGAAACCAGCTGTTACCATGCCAGCCACACGGTCCAGCTGATCTCTGCGCCTTGTGCCACTCTTTGCAGGAGTGAGAAGCATGCAGCCACTGCTCTTTGCTAGCTCAAGAAGTCTGCAACCACTTTCCAACCACTGTCCTTTACAGGCGCAAAGAGCAGCTGCTGCAGTCACGAGAAGCCTGCAGCCACTGCCCTTTGCAGGCACAAAAAGCCTGCAGCAGCTGCTCTTTGCCAGCATGAGAAGCCTGCAGCTTCGACTCTTTTGGTGTGAAAAGCCCCCAGCCACTGTATCCTCAGCAGAGAGCGGCTGCTGCAGGCTTCTCATGTCAAAAAAGAGATATTTGCTGCAGGCTTCTCACACTAAAAAAGAGGCAGCTGATACAGGTTTCTCATGCTTAAAAAGACCAGTGGCTGCAGGCTTCCCATGCTGAAAAAGAGGCGGTGGCTGAAGATCAGTGTTTCAAGGTGGGGTCATGTGCCCAGTTGCACCAACAAAGGCCAGAAGTAACCACCCACATGTCCTGCTGCAAAAACCTTTTTTAAAATCCTGACTGTCGAGCAATGACAGCCAGCAAGAGATGGGGTGTTGGAGAATCACAGTTGCTGTTGCTGCACAAAGGAAAGCATAAGGCTCCAGCCACTGTCGCTTTGGCCCGCCTGCACCACCTAACCTTGCTCTGAGTGACATCGAGTTGGCCATGCCTACTCAGTCACATGAAACCCCCCCAGCCACAACCACCCAGTCTTTAACCCGTTGTTAAATTAGTTGGATCCCACCACTTGATAGACAGGCAGACAAAATAACTAGGCATCTCTTAATGCCAATTCAAACTTAAGACGGTGTTGAATCAGTGATACTTTTGACTGCTCCTTGAAATTCTGGCTGTTGCAGTATCCACATGTCCACATAATCATGTTGTGGGTGCTTTGCAATCAGTTCACTATTATGAATTTGCAGTGTCCTGCAAATTCGTTTGACCTTCACTGCCATTTGTGATCTTTGCTACTGGTTTCCAACAACCAAATTGATGGGGAAACTGGCAGGAGCTTGCAACTAGTGGCTACATGACATCATACTTAACAACAGCACAAGTTTTGTATTATGAAAGCAACTGGAAATGTGAGAAGTGCTGTTGCTAAGCTGTATGTTCACATGACATTGCATTTTTGAACATGTTACTTAGTGATGGAAATTCCAGTCTCCATTGCCATTATTAACCAAGGACTTCCTTTGCTTTCACAAAATTCAATAAGTAAGTTCTCCTTGAAATATTCTGCATGATTTTAAATTGTACTTTACATACTTTATGTTTGGCAAATACAATCTTTTACTAAAAATGCAAATGTTTAAACACACAAAAGAAATTTACATGTTCAGATCTTATTGTGAAAGAAGATGCACTTTGGTTTGATTCCTTATTCTGTCACTACAGTATGTAGAATTTCATGACAGAACATACATTTTATTGATAGGGAATCTTGTCCTTTTTGAAAATATTCAATGCAATTAGGGATCTTGGCTAAACATTTAACTGCCATTTTAATAACAACCATGACTTGTGCAGTGATAATCAAAGTAATGTGCATATACAGTTATTGATTATTTAATGAATGAAAACATATTAATAACTATAATTCAAGAATAATGGTCTGTATTTCATTTGTGTAACAATCAGGATGCAGGTTTAATCTCATCATTAGAATACCGCAATTGATTTCAAGTCATATCCCAATTCTTTTCATAAACTTGCCTTTGAAAAATTGCTTCCTTGTTCCCCCCAATGATATTAGGCAATTATCTTTCTCCTAGCACAGTATGTTTATTGGTCCTGCAATTACTAAATGCAATGTCTTCATAGTAGGATTATATAATTAAGCAAACTGTGGCTCGCTATCTTTTCAACTAAATCTGTCATTTACTCCATTTTTAAAGTAAGCCGCATTTAACAACGATGACTTCCCATCAGCAGTATAGAAAAACTTTAGTATCAGTTGCTGTAACTATCACAGTTTTTGCTAGTAATCAGTATTCTTTGCTTTTATTAAGCCTCAGTAATAATTTGCTAGCTTGGTATCTCAAAGTACTGAGTGTGCAGTTTCTAATCTTTATACTTTCAAGGGAAAGTTATCAGGCTTTGGGGGATTTAAATAGAATTTAAATGTAGCCTATCACAGGAAATAAAAAAAGATATTTCTAGATGAACTTTTTAATGCTGTAAGTTCTATATAGCTGCAAGGAACAGAACTTTGTGATTGTAGATAGTTTTAGAAACAAAATTAATACATTTCTAGGAGAGAATTGCATAAGCAATTATTGTGGCCACGATGGTTTTTCCTGCAAAACCCTTATCACATCAAATAGTAATGAAGTAGGACATTTAAATCCTTAGCCATTCTGAATGGTGATTCAGAAAATGGAACATTACTGATATCTTTGACAAGGCAAATATATGAGCTAAAAGAAGATGCTGAGTTCAGATAAGCTATTTATTTTGACTGACTCCAGTCCATCTTGTTCTTGTTTTTAAAATATTTTGTCCAACCAAGAGGCAACAGGATATGACATTTATTAGATCTGTCAGAAGAGGCAGGTGGATAAATAAACAGCAAGGATTACCAAAAGTCTATGAAAAGAAGACCAATAATAGCACTGAAATATATTTTAAGCATGTTACTGTAACAATTGTCTTTAGCAACATTATAGACATAACAATAAAATTAGTTGATTAGGAATGACTTTGTCTCCATACCTATATGCATAAATGTTTAGTAGAAATATTGTGAATGTATAAGACAAGTAATCTGAGAAAAATGCATCATTAAACACTTGAAGCTAATCCTTTTAAGAAAAGAAAATTGCATTCCTCTTTAGCATTTCTCTTTTTTTTCAAGTGTTCTTTGTAAAGATTATTGTTATCTCACTGTTCTGTAATACTGATTACTGTATTGAACAGTTTCTTTTGTTGCTAAAATGGCTGTAGGGCTCCCTCCACCCTTTCTTTTAGGAGTAGGTCATTCTAAGGATGAAAAATCCCTCTAATTTATGTTGCCTTCAATCAACTAATCAGAGCTCAGAAGTAGAAAAAAAGCTGAGCAGACTTATACTCACAATGTTTGTGAATGGGCTTTTTACTCTTTTTCTTTTTCATCTCCAGTACTACTTGAGGAGAAGGTGGGGGAGGGAAACTAAATGGGAAAGGAAGAAGTACTGCAGTGTTTTTAGAATTGAAACATTTAATTAATTAATATTTAATTTTAAATAATAGAGTTCTTCTTAAATTTTTTATAAATGGCATTAAAAAAAATAAATTCAGTAATAGAAGACTGAACTACAAGTAGAATTCATCTTGAACAAATTGAGAAGCAATTGAAAGCAGATTGATGGGAAGTCAAACTGGCTAATCTGTTCTTACCACTGACCCAGCATGAGAATGAATTACTTACCATTTTGGAAGGGCAAGAATGCATGACATTATCATTCTGCCAGGGCAGGTAGGGAAGACCATTTCCACTCAAGTTTTCTAGCTCATCTTCCATAGTAATAATACTGTGCTAACATTATCAGGTCAATCTGGTTTACCTCTAATGCTTCATTCCATACTATAGAAATATCATTCTTCCAGGTTTCTGAAAATAGTTTGTCCATTTTTCTTATTTGGAAAGGAAATTTTAATTAACATCCTGCTTTAAGAACTTCAAAACAGATGAAAACTCTGAGTAGCTCAAAGCTTGGTTTCTGTTTTGTAATATTATACTTGATCTTATTTTAAAGCTCTTCATTTTTATTATACAAAAAACTACAGTGTACACAGCAAATGAGATAATTATGCTGGCTTTCATATCACAAATCTCTAGTCGAACACTTCCCAAGCGTTTAGGACTGCATGATGTATATGTGGATTATGCAACCAGATCCCAGTAAGGTGGCCTTATGCAGCTGACCAATGGTGATTTTGTCAGTGCCAATTGTTTTTAAGTGCTTGCTTAGGTCTTTAGGCACAGCACCCAGTGTGCCGAGTACCACTAGAACCACCTGCACTGGTTTATGACAGAGTCTCTGCAGTTCAATTTTCAGGTCTTGATATCTAGTGATTTTTTTCAAGTTGTTTCTCATCGATTCTGCTGTCACCAGGTATGGCAATGTCAATGATCCACACTTTTTTCTTCTCCANTTTGACCACTTTCTCAGACTTATGATCCCACCAGTTCTTTGCTGCATACCAAACTATTACACCAAATCATACCAAAGCCTTTGCTTCATTTATTATTATTATTATTACTATTATTATTATTATTATTATTATTATTATTATTATTATTATTATTATTGTTGTTGTTGTTGTTGTTATTATTATTATTATTATTGTTGTTGTTGTTGTTGTTATTGTTTGACAAACAATACTTTTTGCTTTGCAGCATTTTTTTGCATGCCAGTGTAATCAATATGTATTTTTTAGAACATTCATGTATACTGTTCATAGAACATGTTTCACATAACAATATTTTAAGATACTATTCTGTTTAAACATGTCACAATGAACTGGAAGTTCTCAGTGTACAAATGTTGGAGGACCAAATAATTATGTTGGAGGACCACATAATGGTTATTAAACAGGTTTATTAATTCAGTAATTTTAAAAATACAATTAACATTAGTACATTAGTAAACCTAAAATAAAATACTATTTGAAGCTGATGACATTCTTGATATTCAGTGAATTGGGAAAAAATCTTCCCTTTATTTCAAGTTAAGACATGATCATGCTGTCACTATTTTTAATAATATTTCTTTTAAAACAAAATAATTTCATGAATTTTACTGCAAATTTTACCTTATTAACTAATGGTATAAAGATTAGAATGAAAATGTAACCAGATATTATAAATAATCCTTGATGTACATGCTCTTATCTTCACATTATTGTCAGCAGTTGCTGACAATATATCATTGTATCTTTTTTACATACATATATGCTTATTTTATAACATAGTCCTTGGTTGGTACATATTATATTGAGCAAATGTTTTGACTGTTTCTGTCTTCTCTACAGTCAGATTATCATTATGGATGAAGATCCACAGTGTAATCAGTATGCATAATAATAAATTCTAAAACAGAAAAAAACCCATTATTTCATACATAAAAGCAGCATACCTGAACATATTATATTAATCACTGAAAGTGATATTTCCTTGATAAATATGATGATCATAGTAGATTCTCAATAGAATCAAAGTCAGTGAATCCATGTGAAAAGTTTGGAATGTGTGAATCATGAATTCTTATTGAAAGAAATATATCCAACTGGAAAAATATTTTTTCTGACTCCACAAGGGATCATGTCCGTTTCTGAAATTCAGTTAATTTATATAAAGCTCAACTTAGTGAATTATTCAGTAAATTGATCCCAATTTGAATCTTGGCATGCATGAGAAAAATACACATTGCACACTACAGGGATTTCATTTAAAGAATTTTGACTAGATTGGATTTGAATTATATAAATTATTCATGTTGTTTTTGAAAACAAAATATTGTTTTCGTTCTGTACATTTCCTCTAATTTTATGTCTTAAACTTTTGTTTTTTTCCACAGGAAGATTCACATTTTATGTGAACTTTTTATGATTTATACCAACTAAAAGTTATTTTTAAAACAATCTGATTAAACACTTCCTAGCAAGAACACTTGCATAAGGCAGAACAATGTTTATAAGCTTAAACTCATGGTCAGGGCAATCTTCTTTCCAAGGCCAGTAGAGTCTTTTTAATGTGACTCTCTATAACCTGAATCAAAACAAACTGGAAATTGGCACAATATTTTTATAATATACTCTGATATATGAGCTTCAGTGAACTATCTCTGGTGCACTGGATATTTGTCAAAGGGATGTTTATGTAGAATGAATTGCTTTTTATAAACTGGACATTACAGAAGATAAACATCAGTGGTCAATTCTAGAGAAGAATAAAACTAGTTTACTAACCTAAGATATAAATGTGTCCCTTGCAATTGCCATAACCATCTGGATATTGCAGATGACACTATGCTAGCAGGAATAGCGAACACCCCAGAAGACAAGCTCAGGATCCAAAAGGATCTGGACAGACTTGAACAATGGGCCCTATCCAATAAAATGAAATTTAATGTGGAGAAAAGCACTTGGGCAAGAAACACCAAAGATACATATAGATATTAGGTGAAATCTGACACAAAAATAGTAATTTTGACAGGGACCTTGCAGAGGGATCAACTTATTTTCCAAAGCACCAGAGGGCAGGACAAGAAATAGTGGATGGAAGCTAATCAAGGAGAGAAGCAACCTGGAAATAATAAGAAACTTCCTAACAGTGGGAACAATTAACCAGTGGAACAGCTTGCCTTCAGAAGTTGTGGATGTTTCATTACTAGAGGTCTTTAAGAAGAGACTGGACTGTTTGAAATGGTATAGATTGAGCAGGTGATTGGACTAGAAGTCTTCCAATGTCCCTTCTAGCTCTCTTCTGACTTCTCTTTCCCATGACTGAATACTTCTCTCTTAAACTTGATCCTTGCCATTCTTCCCCATTCTGAAAGTTAGGTCTACATTACCTTGCAATGGCTTGAAGCCTGAATATTTACTTAGATGGTCATCTCTCTGAGCTTGTTTTTGCTTATTGAAATTTTTGATAAAGTTAAGTAATTTACATAATTGTAGGTTAAAACAAACATTCACTGCACTATTCATAGCTATGTGTTGCTATGGTATGAAATCCTTAATACTCTTAGAAACCAAGGCAGTGAAGATCAATTTTTTATAATGATTAACACAAAACATTGTATAACCAACTGTTTAAGATGCTCAGAAGAATATTTTGTACTGATAGGCTATTCTAAATTGATGACATATAAAAATTGTGTCACTCCTATTCAATTGGAAGCATGCTACAGGGGAACCTCAGAATGTCTAGAAATACATTCTATACAATTATATAGCATGCTGCTTCAGAGACTGTAAAATATCAAAAAGTAATTTGTGTTAATGAATGTTACTTCTCAAGATATTTTACTATTATGCCCTTTACAGTACTTAAGTTGTGAATTCTAAAAATTGGCATGCATTATTAATGTAAGTATATTTATATTAGGAACAATAAATAAGCCAATGTTGTTTTGCACATGTTGAGGGATATAAAATGTTATTTTGTGTTTCAGTAGAAGTGCTGGGCCATCCTTTTCACTGCCTCTTTCCTTTCAAATATAATCAATTTCTAATTTCTAATAATTAAATAAATTACCAGTTGACCACTGCAACTATGACAATCAATTGGGGTATACGATCTTTTTTATTTTATTGTTATAGTATTGCTTTTGTTAAATTCCAAAGTATTTGACTAAATGATACCCTTTTGGGGAGATTTGCTACTACAAAATTTTTTAATGATACTGAATTATGATTCTTTCAAAGTTGATCTGGAAAGGCAGCTATAATTGTGATTCTGTATGTATCCAGGAAAAAAATGTCCTGCAATCTACAACTCCGACACTGCAAAAACATATGAACTATTCAACTCATCCAGGGTAAAGCAATAGACTCAATTTACATAGACTTCTTCAAAGCATTTGATTCAGTGGTTCATGACAAACTACTGTTAAAACTAAACTCTTACGGCATTTCCAGATCCCTTCATAAGTGGAATACTGTGTTCCTGTCAAACAGGCAACAAACAGTAAAAGTAGGGAGCACTATCTCAAACCCTGATCCAGTTAAAGGCCCTGTCACATTGGCCGACGGATGTAAAACGTATGTAAAAAGGACACAGCGGACAAGAAAATGTTCCATCCGTTGTTATCCGCTCTCAAAAGTGCCCCAAAT
>BHFT01054574.1:0-40922 GCA_004320025.1 Laticauda laticaudata
ATATTTATACATATTTGATGAATCTAATGTAATAAATATCAACTTCCATCTGATTAAGAATATGCCCAGATGAAAAATGGATGCATATATTATCAATCAAATCTCAGCATTCAATTTTCAGGTATGATTTTCCTCCTCGTTGTAATACTAGGTTATTTAATTTTACACAGTTCATGGAAGTCTGTAGATTAACATAAAATGAATTCAAGTCCTTATCCACAAATGTCAGCTAATCTGTCTTCTAGAGTGAAAGCTACAATGGAAATATACAACTTGTGAAGAAATTATAAAAAATATTGAATAAAATAAAATAAAAATCTATTGTACAGACAAAGGTGATACAAAAAGCACTGAAAAAATGTTTGAAATACTGTAATCCAATATTAGGTGTAAATTGTATTCATGTTGTCTTAGCATTAAATATGTATTTCCAGAGGTCAGACTTCAAAATGGAGATCAGCTTCAACCCAACATTGAAGCTATGGGCTTTGTCTTACAGATAACATAGGATAACATTCTTTTTTTTAATCAATATCCATAAATCTGACTGCACTAACCTTGAATTTCCTGTTATATAAAAACCAATGTAGAAAATGCCAGCTGCAATTCACTATTTGCTCATCCCTGGTTTTAGTATGAGATACGTAGCCAACGAGTTCCGATTTCTTTCATACACATTGTGCTTGATTCATTTGTATAAACTGAATAATGTTCAAACAGACCTTCAAGATTATTTATGTCTTAATGTTGAAAGAGGTCATTCAGCCCATTAAGTTCAACCCTTTGTTATGTGTACAGAAATTAAAACGTTCTTGGCAGATGGGGTATATAACCTATGTAGAAAATATCTGTTTGAATGAAGATCACTCCTTCTCCCAATGTGCTTTTCTTCATTTGTGGCTAACATTTTCCCACTCTTTAAATTTTATTGCAACCTTTTAGAAGTAAAGTGGCCAAATCTATGTATGGTGTTCCACGTTTGACCACTTCATTATTTGTGACGTTTTCAATTGTTTGCATGGAATCCATCTTTTTCATAGCAGCTGAACAAAAACTGACACTTTTATCAATCTATTCACAATCTGAGATTTCTTTCTTGGTAAGTCACTCCCAATTAAGATCTCGGGCCTAAGATTTTGCCTCATAATTTTACCTTACTTTGCCTTAAAATTTTATACGAGCTGTTTATACTCACCTAAATAATACAGTTTAAAAACAATTGTACTGTTTTGGAAAGGCAAAGCATATATATGTATAGATACATATCCAAATAATTACATTATATATTACATCTATCCACCCTCTCTGGCACAGAAAATTACACTTGGAATTTATCCAATTTCATATCCAAACTAAATTAAAAGACGAGTTTTAGATTTTTAACTATAAAGTAAGAATTTCTAGAGCAGTGTATTATCTGGCCTTACATAAATACACCAACATTTTTTATGTTGATGCCTATGATCTTATGATGTTCATGGATTCTGACAATTTGTTTTAAATAATTTTTTTATTTTATTTGGAAAATTAAGATAAAATACAAATTCCAAAAATTTTACAAAAACAATTGTTATCTTATTCCCCAAAATCATAAACTTCTATTGTTGCTACATTTTTCCCAAAAAGTCCAGTCCAAATTGTTTTCCACTTAAATGTATAGTAAGTCACATCACCATAAATCTTCTTAAGAAAGTTGAGTTCATCATTCATCAATTCTGTTAACTCCAAATCTGTAGAATTCATATACTCTTCAGCTGTCTCCAACAAACCCATAGTTTTGAAACCAAATTTATGAGCTTGGTTTAGCGACAGTTGCTTCTATCTAGATATCCTCTTTAAGTTGATTTAAAACCCTTGTTACTTTGACAAACTTTTTACTAAAAAAAATTGAATTTGCATTTTTAATATAGACCTGTAACTGGTTATTCACAACCAGGCATAAATAAAGGAGTTAAATATGGTGCACCTTCTACTTCATAAGCCTGAACTATACTTACTTTGACACAGTGTATCTTAACACCTGAGAGCCATTTTGGTATAGTGGTTAAGGTACCAGACTAGAAAGTGGGAGACTTGAGTGCTAGTCCCACCTTAGCCATAAAAACCATCTGTATGACTTTGGGTCAGTCATTCTCTCTCAGCTCACTTCACAGTGTTACTGTCATGGGAAAATAGGAAAAGGAAGATGTGTTGTAGATATGTTCTCATCCTTTATTTATTGATAAATGTAATAACGGTGAGAAATAAACAAACAAACATTTGTTTAGTTATACAAGAAAACATAACTAATTGTGGCTGTTCAGAGTTGCTTAAAATGGGAGGTCATATAAATCTTTTAAATAAATACAAATATTTTTTAAAATTAACCATTCAAATGATACCTTTTCAACTACTTTACAATATACCAAATGAAACATTATTGGGTGCATAATGTTCAATATATTTGAAATATTTGAAACTATATCACATAGTTCTGTGCCCATACTTTATTTATACCTTATTTACGTTATTTAGCTTAGGTTCTACTTTTGGAGAAGGAACATAGTATAGTTATACAGCATAATAACATTTGAATCAAATATTAATTTAAATTAAAGGTGCAAAATAGAATTTTACTTTGAACATGTATGAACAGAATCAGATCTTTGTTCACAGATATAGAAAGGTCATGTTTTTAATTATTGGTATCTGGAAAATTTAAAATGTGGGTATATATATTATAAGTAAATATTATACCCTTGCATCTGTCTAATATACTAACAGACATCATAAGATAAAATATACACGAAATATATTTCTGTAGAGAATCTCTCTATCCACAACACACTGAGCTTCAAAAATGTAAACAGTTTGTGGTATAGTGCAATATGAGTCAATGTTCCACTTTGAAACGAGTGATTTGGTGAAATTATGACCCTTGATCTACCGACTCTTAATCTAATATTAAGCCTGTACTACACAAGCTTGATCTAAGGAGAAAAATAAGTGTTAAGTTTATTAACAGGCTATTAATACAATGACATGAAGTCATGTAGAAAGATATGCACCCTTTCAAAGCAATTCACTAGATCCATTCACACCTCTACTTCCTGCTGAATCATTGACAATGATATCAAGATATGCACTTCCTATAATATGCAGTATATGTTAATGTGACATACATGAAGTTTCTCTGTGTGCTCATCTCAATTTTTTTTTAAAAAAATGCCATCTCAGAATGTTAAAAAATAGAATCTTTTTGTTTGTGAGTTTTTAGTTATGGAATTGTTGACAGTCTAGAATTGTAAAGTCTAATATTCCATTCATGATAAGTAGCACATCTTTTATTTTTTTGAAAGAGCAACAATGTTGGCTAGTAACTGCTAGTAACTCTTGTACTAATAAGTAAACTAAAATATTCCACTATTAAAAGTAGTGGTTATTTGAATTTTTGTAACTGTAGAAACTTTTGTGAATTCTCATAGTTTTGGATGAAACAAATGTTTGAAATTTAAAATTATGACAGAACTTCGGATGCCCAAATAAGCCTGGCATTTTTTGGTTGAACTGTAACCAATTCAAACCAGTTTGATGCAACTTTTTAGTCTCAGTATTTTGTTACAAACTCAAAATTCATTTTCCATTTTGTGCATTCATAGTTCAGGTCATTCTACCACTTCAAAATTTTGCTATCTCATTTTGTTACATAAACATGTCATATTACAACTTCTATGAATGAATTTACTGTTACCTATGTATGAAATGCTTAGTTGACTTTAATGGAATGATGCAAACTTATTTATTGTTGGGGAAGTGCTATGATTGTTAAATTTATTTCTTATTGTGGTTATTTTCTCATCTTTCCTACTACCTTCTATTTGTATCTTATGATTATGTTACCTTGTTGTTCGTATGTACGCTGAGAACTTATGCCCCAGAGAGAAATTCCTTGTGTCCAATCACACTTGGCCAATAAAGAATTCTATTTTGTTTTGTTCTGTTCCATTCTATTCCCTTCCGTTCTGTTTCGTTCTGCTCCATTCCATTAAATTCCATTCCTATCAAAGGCCTGAAGGGCTGCTTTTTGTTCTGGATGGTTTGGTATAAGACCATGATTCCACTGTATTGCCGTTGTGACAGTCTATTGCCACCTTGTTTCCTAGCCAATTTCAGATAAACATGTGAACATGTGGTTCTTAAGGTGCTAAATTTTTTGTTTTTGATGAAGTTCAAAATTCATTGCTAAGGCTGCTTATTAGATGCGACTCAGGATCTTGCGTTCTATGTATCATGCCTGGAATGTAGTAATTTGATTATTATCTATCTGGAGGCTTCCCAAAAGGAGACTTAATCACTTAGTTGAGATTTCAGCTTGATCTCTTGGCAAATGCCACAAAAGGTTCCATCTTATCTTCCATATTATTTGGCATCTATATAAACTTCTGATGTGGAATGTACTCCTTCTCTGGATGGGTACATATCCTTTTCTTCATAAGGATTGGTGTGGCAATCAGTGGGTCTTCCTATTTATATTAATATTCCAGACAAAATCATTTAATTTTTTTAAAATAAAAGCAAACCCTGGCACATACTTTTCTAAATGAAAAACTACATTATAATTGAATTCTTTTCAAATTCAAAAATGTAGGGAATATGTATTTTAAGTTATAACCAGTGCAATAGTCTGAAGACAGTCTGCTATTCTGTAGAGGATATTTAAAACAAACATAATTTATGTATGTCTTCCATTCTGGCAGCTGTGACAATGCTAACCTGCCAAGAGCTTTTATCAAGTATGTTATAACAACTAGTAATAAGTGTAAATAATAAATGCCAAAGATCTTATGGGAAGTAGTAGCAATAGTAAACAATTTTTGGTATTTGCTGATAGGAATCTGCTGGACTTGGAATTCCCTGGCTTCTCAGTAGATGTTTGGCCTGACAATAAACAACAGTTTAATACTTTATCTAATCCCCGTCAGGAGGTGAATTCAGCAGTGAGCTTTTGCAGATGTTCACATCCAATAATCTATCCATAATTGATGAAACAGGGAGGTCAGATGTAATGGTTGCTACTATTCTAGCAACATATAAATGGATATTGACAAAACAAGCCAGAATGGCACTGTATACTGAGCACTGACAATCTTGAAAGCAATGCAAAGACAGAAGAATGTATGAGGGTTATAGGACAGAATTCTTCAGTAAGATGTGTTGCATAAAAACAACAAGGGCATTTTGGGACAAGAAAAATCTTCAAGGATGGAGAAAAAAAATAACAATGATCTAAATGTAAGATGACTGGAGATTTGAGTAAGTAGAAATGCATGCTTTTGATCAGCAATAATGTGTACCAGATATCTGGAATGCCTTATTGGATTAATATGTTGATACCGTACGCTTTGTAGTGAGGATGATGTCCTTTCACATAAACTGCATGTGGAATAATAAGAAACATAAGTGCAAATTGTGTTACATTAGTAAAAAAACAAACTTATTTTTTTATTTATATTTGATCTTCCAGCCTGTGACATACTTCGATACTCAAAGTTTTTTACTTATATCTTTTTACTTAATAACCATTAAATACTATAGGTATCATCAACTTTATATTGGGTAAGTGGCTAAAAGAAACTCATACTATAGATACAACTGACTGAATGTGCAGTTTATAAATAGGGAAAAAAGAATTCCTATTTCTCAACCATTTTGTGCAGCCTGAATCCATTATTAGAAGTGCATGTAAATATAAACATAATTTTATTGCTTAATTTATTCTCTACAAATTCGCATACAAATGTATAATAAGATGCTGTGCCTCTACACATGTTGACAATATTTCTTCAGTGCTGCTATCTGATTTCATACTACAGAAAACTGAATTACTGTGCTACAATTTGCAATAGTAAAAGCTTTTGTTATTATAAATACTGATGGTTTAATTAATTCCACAGTTCATTACCAATTTCTGATTGGATCTGCAATTAATTATGTAAGTATATATTGATTAATCAGTTAATTGATTATAATTATGTATTAAATTTATTTGTAACAAATTAATTAATTGTTTGAGAGACAAATTCTGAAAATATGTCATCAAATATTAATTGGTGGACTTCCACCATGAAATTCAAACAGTATGAACATGTTTGTGATCAGAACAAAAACTTAAGAATTTTACTGGATTTTGATAAGTATCTATATTGTTTTTTATTTATCATCTGTTAAAAGATGCAATTTAAAAGTTCATGTGATAATATAAGCACAACCATAAATTGAATGCTGCTTGTGTTAAATTATACATGACCACACTGTGTTCTGCATGACTATGTCAGAAATAAATGCAAATATAAGAAATACATTTGAGGCCAAATGCCTCAAGGGAATAAATGAATATAAGCAGTTTAATACATAGCATAATCCTATATGTATCTCCTTAAAAGTATGTTCTAATGAGTTTAATTGGACAGTCACAATAAATTGAGCATAGATATGCATCTCTTAATCACTTCAATATCCTCTTAATCCTTTACGATACAATGGATATATCTAAGTACTCATCCATAGTTATTGCTTTTACTTGTACTAGTTTGTTAGAACATATGGATTTCTAAGCGCATTTCTTGTTCTAAATCATACGAGCTTTCTGAACGCACAATTTTGTGATTGTCATGAAGGGATAAAATGAATGACAAAGAAAATGTAATAGAACTGTGGTGTGAAAGGGCAAGATTAGCTGCTTAGTACCAAGTGTTTAATTTGTGTATATGCTACTTCTTCACATCAATTTCAAAAGTGGTTCATAACAGTTATATAAAATATCTAAATATATCAAATTAGAATGCAATCAGTAAACACAGTGCAATACATGATTATATAAAGCCAGGGGAAAGTGTATTTTTAAAGGCTAAAATAGAAAGGGGTTGCTGATTTAAAAAAAAAATTAATCGGGATCTATCTCACCTAGTAAAGAGTTCAACCATATGAGAATCAGTATATTTCTCCTTGCAGGATAGTCTTTGAACAGAACCTCATCAGAAATATTTTAAGTGCCTTGGCAGCACTAAATTTTGGACCTCTACATTCTGCCAAATTGAAATTTCTGAGCCATTTTCATTGCTATGTTATGTAGAACACTCTACAACAGGGGTGTCAAACTCAAGGGCCGTATCCAGTTTAGATCTGGCTCACAGGCCCAGCCTGGAAACAGTGAAGGACTGGCCCACAGTGCCTCTGCCAGTGAAAACAGAGCTCAGGAGCCTGTTTTCTCTGGCAGAACACTCAGGCCACCACAGGCGCCCTTGACACAAATGACATTGAGCTGGCCACGCCCACTCCATCCCCCTAAGGTCAATACAATCCTAATGCAGTCCTCAATGAAATTGAGTTTGATACCCCTGCTCTACAACAAATCATGCATAAGCTAAAGCTTAAACTTTATTAACATACATTTATACAAAAATAATCAACTTTTCCCAACATCTTAGAAACAAAGAGGTATCTCAAATAGTATCCATTACTTTCAACAATTATTTAACAAAATCAATTAGCTGGAATTCTCATGTAAGAAATCCCCTATCTTTGCTATATATTTCATCAGCCAAAAGTTAAAACTCATTTATATTAAAATAAGAATAAACATATGATTTAATGTTAACACCTTAAGGGAAAAAATCAATTCCATAAGTGGTTCACTTAATAAATAAAAATGGTTATATTTGATGTTTTATAAGCTGTATCATTAACTCAGGGGACTGAGTAGAACATGTTCTTTCTCTACTGTTTGCATTATGGAAAGAAAGAAAAAAATAACAAAAAGAGTCAAAAATATCCAGAGGCTGTGGTTATCTGAAAAATCTGCTCCCATTAGATTCCCCCAGATGGAGGCTACTTGAGGTGGGTCACAGAACAAAGGGAAAATGATGATGAAAATTCAAAGCAAAGCAGAAAAATAACTGCTGAGCTCCCCAAGTGTATCTCTGAATAGTCCCACGCTGTGTGGCAAAACCCTTTGGCAAGCTACAGAAGCTAGTGATGAAATACACATTAACATGTGGCAAACGGGCTCGTAGCTGTATTGTATGTAAGTTACAAGTAATGATAACTAGTAGTCTCCTGGGAGCAGAAGGCAATGATTTCAACTCTGTAAGCATCTGAGCTTCCCTTGGATAAAGGGACAATTAAACCAAGAACAGGCAGATACATTTTAGCAATCCTTTCTAATTTGACAGTAAAGCTTATTTGTGCTCAGCAGAGATGAAAACAATTGAAATTTAACATAGTATGCACTGGTCACTACTGATGATTAGGTATAAACTTAAAACTTGATTTAAACCTACTTGGATTAATGTTCATGATTTGTGCTTAGTAAAATAATAAATTTTATTTTCACGATAGTGAAATGTTCTATTCTAAAGACACTATATCCACAAAAAGGATCATATTAAATTATTTAAATAAAAAAGGAATCAGTAGAGAATGCATGATGTTTCTTGCTTGTTCAATGTGTTTATGAACAAATGTATAAGAAATGCTTGTGATGACATTAGAGGTGTGTTAATTGAGATGTGAATGCACATATATTTTCATATGGTGATAATGCTGGATGTATGCATGGATGATCTGCAGAAAATGTTAAACAGTGTATAATGCAGCAAAGAGCTGTGTTTGAAAAGAAAAATGATATGGATTGTTGCAAATCATAAGTAAGCAAAAAGAAAAATACAAGAAAGTAAATTGTTAAATATGTTGGTAAAACATTTTCTAAAGATGGGGAAATTGAGAAATTCTAAGTATGCAAATGTTAGTAGAAAGTTGTGGGTGGTATGTGATCTGTTTCAAGGAATGAATATTTGTTGAAGAAGTATAAAGAATTAGATAGAGAAGTTTATTATATGGTAGTGACAACTGGCTACATCAGGAGCATAAAAGTTGAATACAACGAAGAGTATACTTGGAAAGTATGCCTATAGTAAGAGAAAAAGAGATAGATGAAGAATGAGTGAGTGATCAACAAATATGGATAGAATAGTGAGTGACGAAATATGTTGAGGTCCTTTGAAGAAATAAAATGAATGAAGACAGAATTACAAAATAAATATACGAAAGAAGAAGAAGGAGGAAGGTATGGCTGAATGGAATTAATAATACCCTCAAAAAGAAGAAGTTTAAATAACAAGAGAATTTTGAATTAATGTATGGACATGATAAAAGCAAGGATGGCTTATAAGGAAAATAAAGTATGAAGAAGAATGGTACTGATGTAAAACTAAGATAGATTTCCTTTTCTTTCTGCTATGTCCCACTTCCAGGTATTTTTGTTAACTACTTTTTTTCCTGCACTTTACCTCCAAAGGGAACAGCACAATAGATATGTAGGTATGAACATACAATGATTAAAACTTAACATGGGAAATCCTTCCAGTTTAATTTCTTTTTAAAAATTATTACATTATTTATAGCAAATAATATTTTCCCTGAAATTTCCTAAACCATATCTTTTTAACCAAAGACATGAATCCAGAATTCTGTAGTGCATAATAATTTGTTACATAATCAAGAACAAATACAAACGCATATGGAAGCATTTATAAACTAAACAAAGTGCATGATATAGGGAATATAGTCTGCATTAACTGATAAGATTTACCATGGAGTCACTGTGATCAGTTAAGTTACACAAAATACACTACAGGCAGGTTAAGTAAGAGCTGTGTCAGCATCTTCATAATAGAAATTATATACTGCCATCTGGCATAAGGCAGTGATTAAGAGTTTAAATTGTGAACCAAGAAATCCAAGGTGAAACTCTTGCTGCATTCTTGTCTTCTTTATATGAAAATGGCAAAAAAAAATGTCGTACATCAGCCATACATTTCGACAGAAAATTTGTTAGCCATTCTGGAATTTTGACACAGTATATTTCTTCTGTTTCTGAGGTTGTTCAGCTTCCAATAGCCCTGCAGGCCCATGCTCTGGTTGCTCAGCTATGGGACCCGTGGCCTGTAGCCCACTTGTCGATGGATGCCCAGGTTCCCCAATACCTGACACAGCCCTTGTTAACCCAGGGGATGACCGACCTGGTATAGGCTTTGTTTGGTTGTGTTTCACCATGATTTATTGCATGGGTTGTTGGGTGCACTCAGTCCTACTCCTTGCCTCTCTGGCATGGTTGAACCTGCTGGTAGTTTGCACTACCACCAACAGAGCTCTCAGTTTCATTGGATAAGCCCCCCACCACATCAAGGTGGCACTCCATGTTGTTGTTGTTATTATTATTATTAATTTTCATTCATAAACATTTTTGAATAACAGTGCATTGGCAGAGCATTATTTACAAATAAAACATGACCAACATACATTGGTAATAAATCTCAACATACAAACTAATAGCAATGGTAATGGTATAATAACAGTACTAATAGTATAACCAAAAGAGTTGATCTAGGTTTATTCTTACATTAGGTTAATTACATTTTTATCAATTCCTATATTTATATTTATCTATTTCTTTACTTTCAATATATATATATTAACCTTCATAATCTTACTTTCTCTAATTTTTACCTCTTTTCTCTATCCATTCATAGAATTTATTCCATGTCCAAAAGTATTCTGAATCTTTGTCTTTAATTTTTAAAGTTAATCTCTCCATTTCAGCACAGTCCCAAATTTTCATAATTATAACCTCATCCAGTGCAGTATTCATATTTTTCCAGTATTTAGCATATGTAATCCTTGCTGCCGTCAATATGTGTATCACTAAATATGTGATCGCTTTGTGAAAATCCTCTGATAGTATACCTAAAAGGCACATTTCTGGTTTAAACTCAATATTTTGATCAGTTATCATTTCCAGCCATTTATGTATATTCTCCCAATATTTTCTTGCTTTACCGCATGTCCACCAAATATGATAATAGGTGCCTGCAATCTGGTTGCATTTCCAACATTTAGCAGATAGGTTGCTGAACATTTTCACCAGTCTTGCAGGTGATAAATGTCACCTGTAAAACATCTTATAGAGATTTTCTTTGTAAGCTGAGGCCATAGTTATTTTGTAATTTCTGTCCCAAAGTTTTTGCCAATACTCTAATTCTATATTATAGCCGAAGTTTTTTGCCCAGGCAATCATTGTTTCTTTGACAAGTTCTTCCTCCATTTTGTAGTTCAGTAAATAATATTTTTAAATCAATTTTTCATTTGTCCCCATTAAAATCTTATCCAAAGCTGTAGGTTCTTTATTTACACCCCATGTTTTAACATCTGTCTCATATCTTGACTGAATCAGAAAATATGGCAACCAAGCTAGATTACCCCCTTGGTCCTGTAATTGTTGCCCTGGTTTAAATTCTTCCCTCTCATTTAAAGCCCCTGTCACACTGAACCAACGGATGCAAAGAGGATGTAAACAGACGGACAAAAAAGCTGCCATCCGTATGGAAAAACGCGATGATACTCACTGCCTCCGTTTTGCTTCCCTCTTATCCGTCCAGCATCCGTCTATTACGTTTCATCCGCTCAGAAGGTTTGGGCTGCCCCAACAACTTTTGCGCGGAAAATGTATCCAGTTCGTCCGTTCGTGCATTCCGGCTACGCATCCGCTAGGCATCCGGTTCTGCAATCTGTTAACGCATGCCCGCTATAGATCCTAGGCAATGCCGTTCCGCACCACGCAACTCGCATCCGGTCGGACGCAGGGAAAGCGGAACGGACGCAGAACGATGCAGAACGGATGCTAGCGGATGCACAATGGATAACAAGTGGTTTAAAATGGAAAAACGTATCGCAGAGAAGGACCTATCTCGGAATTAAGGATAGTCTCAGGATTGCCAAGAGGATGCCTAGAAGGGTGCCTTAGTGAAAACCCTATAATTTGCCCTATAAAAAAGGGTGAACAAACTCATCTGCATCTCACTTTCAGACACAGCAGGCCCCGGCGGTGCAGACCTCTGCAGCCTCAATCCTGATCTTCCTCTCCAGCATCGAGTCAATGTCCACTATGGATTGCAACAAAGTCCTTTCGGCAGCCGACCATCGTCTGCAACAGTGCGAACCATCTGAAGGCTCTGTGAACTCTACTGCGAGAAGAAAAAGAGGCACAGCCAAAAAGAGTCCTGGGTCCAAAGATGGTTCGCCAGAAGAGCAGAGGACGGACTGTACAGAAGCTGATGGTGGAGCTCCAGAAACAAAGACACTCGCGCCGTGTTCCAGAACTTCATGAGGATGCCTCCAGCCATGTTTGACGAACTTGTGCAGCGGCTTGACACCCAGATGACCGAAGCAGAGCACCAGCTTCCACCACAGCCTGGAACCTGGGCTCAAGGTGGCACTCACTCCTGCGCCACCTGGCCCTCCCAGGACCACCTACAGGAGCATGCAAGTACGGCTGGGAGGGTGCCATCCAACACCATCAAGCATGTGGTCAGAGAAGTGGTGCAGGCCAATCATCGAACAGAATACAGAGGAGCTCCCTCAGTGCCCCTCCAATGAAGAAAGGCTGGACAGAAGTGCAGAGCAGTGGTAAAATCAGAAGTGGAACTTCCCCCACACGTGCCGTTGAGCCATAGTGGCAAGCATGTGGCCTGCCAAAGCTCCAGCCCAGTCCAGGGTCCACTTATTTCAACTACAAGGGCGTTTCTTCAGCATCATCCCTGTTCACCATGGTCCGATGCCTGATTACAAGTTCATGTACATCGATGTTAAGCCAACCTGGCTCATCTCAATGCCCAGGTATAGCGCCCAAGTGTCCTCAAGGAGAGGTTCGGAACGCAACCTCATCGCTGAGTTCCACAGATCCAGACCCCCTACCCAACGACACGGCAAGATGTGCCACTACTCATCGTGGGGATGACGCCTTTCTCCCTCACAACCTACCTCATGACCCTACACCTCCCAGACGCCTCACCTTAAAGAGAGGATCTTCAACTACAGGCCTGTCCAAGGGATTGGCGGGTGGTGGACAACGCCTTTCGGCATCATGGCCAACAGGTTCCAGGTACTTCTCACCACCATAAGCAGCATAGCCCAGAGACTGCGGTGAAGAGGATCATTGGAAGCTTGCTGCCATCAATCGCACAATCTCAATGCGCACCTGCTACCCAAGTGTTACGGACAGTCTTGGTGGACGCAGCAAGGCAATGGGGACTGGAGCCTGGGGATGGAGCAAGGGCGAACACTAAGAATAGGACACTGTGGAGTGTAAAGGCCCCAAATACAGCCTCAACATGAAAGGGAAGAACCGAGCGCAAGCCGCCCTGAGACATGGTGCAGAGCCCCCAGGCTGGAGCAGTGGAGTGGCCAAAGACAGGATGATAGAGATTAAGATATTCCTCAGCCTTCTTATCACCGAATGATGGGCCATGTAGTGGGGTGGCTACAATACAGATTTAATAAAAGTTGTGTTATGTTGACATGTTTGACTGATTATTACATTATTATTGATTAACTAACAGGGCCATAGGTGACCGGAGGTACCATACAGCTCCCACTATGTTGCGCTGGAAGGTTATCTAACCACAGCTATACCCATCCCAAAGGTATCCCTGCTCATTCCCTGCAGGTATCACCTGCCCCACCCCAGCACTTAACCCGATCCATCAAAGCTGCAAAGGCTTAAACCATTCTAAAAGTTCCACCAAGACTTTATTAAAAAAAAGAAAGAGCAAGTGTGTGAATCATAAATAGACTTAGTTAACAACAGCTATAAAGACAAAAAATGAAAGTCTCTTTGGCACTCCTCTTGGTCGCTCCAGTCCCAGGGGTGAAGGGTCCAGGTGCTGTGGAGGATGGTTGGTGCTGGAGTGCTGTGTATCAGCTCCTCCAGAAGCAAGAAGCAGCAGAAAGCACCAGCCCCAGAAGAGCGAGCCCGTGGCTGCAAGAAGCCCCAGGAAAACCAGAGTGAGGGCCAGGGGATGGCGATGGTAGCCCTGTCCCTCCTTGCCAGGCTGGCAGAGATGTGCTGAGGGCTTTGCTGTGCTTCTGCATGGGTTGTGGTGCTGGCTGGCAGCGGAGGCTGCAGGAACGCAAGGCTGTGCAGGAAGGCTGGCAGGCAGAGCCGGGCCAGCCAAAGGCTGCAGGCAGGCCAGACAGCAAGCTGGCAGAAGGCTTGCAGGCAGGCAGGCGACCAAAGGCTGGCAGGAAGGCTGGCACCAAGGCAGGCCAACGAAGGCTGGCAGGTGCTGGCAGGCCACCAAGGCTGGCAGCAGACATGAAACCAAAGGCTGGCAGGCAGCAAGGCTAGCAGCGCCTGCAGGTCAGGCTGGCAGGGCAAGGCTGGACAGGGAGGGCTGGCAGCAAGGCTGGCAGTAGGCTGGCAGGAGAGGCTGGCAGCAAGCTGGCAGGGAGCTCGCAGCAAGGCTTGCAGGCAGACATGCAAGGAGGGCAGGCAAGGGCAGGCCAAATCGTCTGGCAGCAGTAGTCTTTCCTCGCTGAATTGGCGACCTGCTTCCGAGCTGCTTCCGTTATATCCGAGGGGCTGACCGCAATGCATCCCTCTCCCCATGGCGCAATTAACACCAGGCATCCATTAGCTTCCAGCTGTGCACATCCGCTGTGCATAGCTGATGCAATCCGCTTCCATCACCGACTGGGTTCCCTCTGCATCCGCTCTTCCCTTTTCCATTCCGTCCGCTTCTGCTGCGGCCCCCTGGAAGCTAAGCGGACCGTGCCATCACACTTCATCCGATTTCCATCCCGCTGGGCTTGCCGTTCCACATCGCGCTTTGCATGCCGGCCCTGCGTCCTCTCAGCGCGTCCGTGTATCCGCGTCCGGTTTATCAATTTTTGCCCCTTTGAGAGCGGATAACAACCGGATGGAACATTTTGCTCGTCCGCTGTGTCCTTTTTGCATCCGTTGGGCAGTGTGACATGGGCTTAAGATATCTTTATCGAGTACAATTTTTTTTTCAAATTAATGAGATTTGGATATATAAGTGTCATCACTGGGGAGAGCCAGACTGGTATTTCCTTATACTGTTGTGGTTTAATTTTTTCCCATATGTTAAGCAATGCATTCTCCACATAATGCCTCTGAAAATATTTATGCGTTGTGTTTCCACTGTATCCAAGAAAAGCTTGCCAGCCTAATTGCAAATCGTATCTTTCTAACAATAATAATAACCTTCTGTGTTTCAGATTTACCCAGTCTTTTAACCAGGCAAGAGCTGCTGCCTGATGGTATAGTTCCAGTCTGGAAGTCCAAAGAAATTATTTGATGAATTAAATAAAATAATTCTGAAGTATATTTGGCAAGGCAAAAAAATTGAGAATAAAATTGTAAATGTTACAAGAATCTAGAAAAAAACTGGCTCTCCTTATTCATCTGAGCTCAAAATATCCATTTGAGAACAAAATATTTTCTTTTATCAATGTTTCCTAACTTGGCATGCCAGGGAATTTTTCAACAAATACTCATTGACATTCATTGCTTCCTCTTTTCTTATTTTATCTGCTCAGTTCAAGCTCAGCTGGAACTGCCTTTTATGCTACCGTATGTCCTCTTTTTCCTGCTCATGATGCTGTCTTTCTCAATTTATCATGTCACTTTCTTTTCTTAAAAAAACTTCACTTCTACAAAGGGTTCCCCAATTTTTCCTAGCATCATTATTTGCTCTTCTTTTATTACTTTCCCAATCTTTCTAAGCTTTGTGCTATTAATATTAGCTTAATTCCTCTATCATCTAACTTTCTTCATCTCATGTTATAAAAAGCATTCAAGACAATGCTACTATTATTTAAAAAATAGAAACAACAAGAATTACACCAATTTTACAGAGAAACCAAATATTTATCTGAATGAAATATATTACTTCAGAGTTGAAACCTACAGGTGTGGTTAGAGTCAAATAAGACCTGACTATAGGCATAGAATAACCTTTGTGTTAACTTCTTCAGAACTATAATATGGGAGAGAAACAACTACTTTGCTCCTACTTATCTGGACTGCAATGTTTTTATTTATCTGTAAGGAATTTAATCATTAATAGCAAGTTGTTCCTTTTCTGAAAGGAAATAACAGCTGTGGGAGAACAGCACTGAAGAAGCAACACAAAGGAAAAAAAGTTAAACATCCTTTCCTCGGTTGCAGTTCAGATTCAAATCTCACTTCAGCAACTGATTTTGTGAAAGCAAATTCAAAGTAGGTCAATCAAGTGGTCAATCAGTTTATATGGAAAGATGATGTGCCCGCTGATGAAGTCCAACAAGGGAGACACCAAAAAAGTCTTATAACAATTGAACATTTTCATCCAAATGGACTATTTAGTGTTGGAGACAAATGGAGGAACACACAAAAAC
Source organism: Laticauda laticaudata (assembly GCA_004320025.1). Taxonomy (NCBI): domain Eukaryota; kingdom Metazoa; phylum Chordata; class Lepidosauria; order Squamata; family Elapidae; genus Laticauda; species Laticauda laticaudata. The sequence goes on from BHFT01054574.1 coordinate 16,276, forward strand.
CAAGAGATAATGAGGAAACAATATTCATCAAGGCAGCCTGGCAGAAAGTAGAATTCTGAATAGGCGTATTTCATATTGCAACACATGCTTCAGATCTCAATTTAATCACTATAAGCAACTTAATGTTACAACCATAAAAGAGAGTATGTATCATTTAGACTTACTGATGTAGCTTTGTGTAATTCTCTGGTTGAAAAATATGCTATGCCTAAACAGAAAGCAGTTTCTCCTTCCATCTTCATATTCTCTGCTAAATAGAAATATTGTTTTATAATTAGGCTTCAAAAAAAATTAAATGGCACTGATTTTTTGTGAATATTTTTTTTCAGCTCATCTTCACAAATGTTAATATTATCTATCCGGAACAAAATGTTGGATAAAATATTATGTCAAGTGTTTCATTTTGCTTTGGGTGCTGAGTGCAGGCAAAGAAATATAATAGAAAATAAAAACACCTTTTATTTGTTAGGCACTAACAAACAGTGTGCAAGGAAACCAGAAGAGTAAGTGTTACATGTTCACCAAGAGATTCCATAATAATCTCCTTCTATCTACGTCTGTGCCAAAGATGTCCAGAGGGGTGTATGTCAAAATCTGCACTGCAACCCAAGTGTTTTGTGTATATATATGCCAATTAATGCATCCATGAATGGACAGGTCTTGGATAACAATTGTGTCAAAGTTTTATGAGTGATAAAATATTGCTGTATACCATACCATAAGGTTTTTTTTAATCACTGAGCTCGCTGTTTTTCCTATCTTTAAGCTGTATTATCAATCGTGTATTATTTGTTTATTATATGGTAGGTAAGATCTATAGTACACTTGCTAATTAAATGGAAATTATGGTATAATTGTCCACTCCTAATACAATTTGATTTATTAAATTGCCCAATAAATCTGGACAATTACAAATGATTAAAAACATGTGGAAACAAGAAAACAACATAAAAATAATAAAAAAAGCCCTAGGTGAAAAGCTAGGTCTTTGGGATCTTTTTAGACACAAGTAGGATGGGGGCCATTTGAATCTCATTCCAGAGAACAAGTACTGCTACACAGAAGGCTTGCTTCCAAGGTCGCCTGAAGAGCATCAGTCCTGCCAGGTTGGATTGGCCAGGCAGATATTATGAGAGATATATGGTCCCTCAAGTAACTAGGCTCTATGCCACATATATTCTTGATGTATTTCCACATGTATTACAATTAAAAAATATCAAAGAGCGCTACAAAAAAGGAGGTTCCATATGACTCAATGACTAGAATTAAAACTACAGTAACTGCATTAATTATGAAAACCATTTGATCAAGAAGTACTGGCATAATAGTGATGCTACATTAAGTAAAAATCTGTATATGTACATGTACTTGAGCCATGTACCTTAAGATTTCATTACCTTATTTTAACACGTAAGTAGTGTCACTCAAGAAATCAGTGAAGAACACTGAATGTTATCAGAGGCCTTATTTCTGACTATGGACTCATTTTTTAAAATAGTAGGACTGGATGACTCCATTTTTAGAGTTAAAAGCTTTCTTGAAATAAATGGATTCCTAATTGTCCACAAATAGGCACTTCAGTTTTATAAGGTTTAGAAATATATTGATAGCATTTGTTTTGAATTTCATTGAAAAAAATCATCAGGCACTTGGTGATTTTTCTTCTATTTTTTTTACTTTATTTTTGGGAAAATTCAGTCTTGCATATGAAAGAAAGACAATGCAGGAATATTATTTCTTTCTCACCTTCTTCTGCCATTTTTAAAGCTTTTGTTAGAGTTCTGATGGCTTCTTGAGGTTCTTTATTTGCTAGCATTTTGTCTGCCAGTAATGTGTAAATTCTCCAGAGATGCTCACAGGCTAGTGAATTTAAATTCCGGCCTGTATTATCTTTCCATGTCCGTCCCACTGTCAGGTTATAGAATGCTTCATAATGTTCTACAGCTTTCAGGAAGTGACCTGAAGAATATAAAACAACTCATAATCAAGTATCCTCGGTAGAATGTTATATATTGATTAAACAATTATAATTATAATGAAGCTATAAAACCCCTCCCCCCAAAACAATAATTTTTCAAAAATATCCATAGACACCTAAAAGGAAATTGTAAAAAGTATTATTTTATGTAGGAAAATTATGAAGAAATATTTTCAGAAATGTCAGATTAGAGTTGACTTCTGATTCATTTATTTTAGCTTTAAGAAAATGGTTTAAGTAGTATGTTCTACTATTAATTCAGACACCTTCATCAATATATAAATCAAGAACATCTGCAGATTACCACAAACATATTGAAATATGTTTAGAATACTCTGATACTTCTATTATACAATAAACTGCTATATACATGGAGCTCTAGCATGAAAAATCTGAACAGAGGACTAAAACATATTCAGTCTACACATTGTTAAATCGTCAACACTATTATTTGTTTTGTTTTTATTAAGTTTGTTAAATTCATATTCTCATATTTTTGAATATTTTTTTCATTAAGTACATATACAATTACTAATATTGCAGTTCCATATGTATACAAACATTTAATCATGAATTTAACACAGCCAGAATTGGAAGACATGGGTTATTCATTTTTATAGTTCCATGACACAGAAATCTAGTAAGAAGGACAAATGAACTTAGATTAAAGGTCAATATAGAACATGGGATACCTGTCCTTTCACCTAATACAGAGGTCCCCAATCCCAAGCTGCAGACTGGGCCATGGACCAGCATCAAGCTGTAGCTCATTGGGAACCAGGCTGTGTAAGCAGCGGGCAAGGACATGAAGCTTCATTTGCACATGGAGGGGATTAGGTTGAGCACATGAACCCATCCCCTCCCCCTGCCACTGTTGCATGCTGCCACTGGTCTGTGCAGCCAAAAAGGTTGGGGACCGCTGATCTAATAGTTAATAGTGTTTGAGATTAACATTGCCAGTCTTGTCAACTCTATTTTCTTTGAGAGAAGCAAGTTACTACAAACAATACAGTTCCTAAAATATGTCTTCAAAAGAAGAATGTTAAATAGATCAGTTTTAAGTATTTAATATGGGCAGCTTTATCAGTCTGACAAAAATTCCAAGCAAGCTGTTCTTTAAAATGAAGTTATAAACAGTTTTTTGGGTAAGGATTTTTTCCCAGTAGCTTAAATAAACTACTGTATAAGAAATACATAAGAAATATCTATATTGTGAAAGAAATAGGATTCTACATAATGATCCAAATAGTGATTTTCGATAAATTACTATGCTCTTAGAGTCGTGAATCTGGAGGTGCTAAATAAAGTGATTTTATCTGCTCTTGATCAGATATTTTATTTTAGAGGATTAAAAGGGATAACAAAAATTTAAACTTGAACCAGTCATTTACCTGGTTAAATATCCTAACCAGAAGAACTAATAGAGAATATAAATCATTAAAGTATAGGGAGATATAGTATAACTCCTTATATTATAGTACATTGTAATCTTTAACAAAGTGTCCGTCATTTGATCAATCTAATTGACAAAGTAAACACACAGTATTTTAAATGCAGAAATGCAGAAATTCTACTGTAAGAAACTGGACAATTTTATACATAACACCAAATGCCAGATAACAGAGGTACTATATCCTAAGATAAAAGGTGTTCTAGTTGATTTGGAAGAATAAATGGATATGCATAATCAACCGTTTTGTCTGTGTTCATAATACAATTCTTCCTTACATTTATCCTTCTACAAAACTGTTCCCAAACTCTCTATTTTTATTAAATAAAAACTATCTTAGGCAAATATTAATGAAAAAGAGATGCACAAAATATCTATAATTTTGTACTATTTTTGAATAGAGATTGACTAGATATTAACACAAATGGGTTTTAACATGAAGCTTCCATAAAAGCAGGGACATAAATGTAATTCTCCTAGATGCTATTTTGATGCACATTTTTGATTCTATGAATATTTTATGAAATGGTCCAAACTAAAGCCATATAACATTCCTGCATTACTGATGCTTGCACCCGTAAGCTACAAACATTAGAGGCATGATTGAATGCATTAAAATGAACTCATTCAGCAGCACATTGATTATTTGAAGGCGGGTGAAGCAAAAGAAGGGTTGCTACACTTAAGAAAACAGTGCACAAATTTATAATATAGAAAAATAAAGATACTAAATTGGGAAAAGTGGCATCCAGTAAGAAAATTATTATGAATTTTTCATTGGCCTATGTGTATCAATATAATATCAGTTAGGCAGGCTATTAATTAGGTTTCAAAGATTATTCTGGCAAATAAAATTCTGGAATCTCAAATTATGATGCTGACCAGTTCAGTTCATGTTTTAATAACAGCATAAATAGCTATTTTCTTTTTTCTTTTTTTAACCAGACTTAAATATCAGTTATATATAACAATGATAATTTAAAGGTATGGTATGTTCTGTAATGTTTGTCTTGCAATATTATAACAGAAATCACATTTATTTATATATTATTACATGATGGTACAATTTTAAAAAACTAAATGTAAGAGTGACTGAATAATATTTTAAATGTTTGAGAAATATTAATAGTGAGATTTCCATATAATAATTAAGAAAAATCTCTCTTTTTTTGGCCCAGAATATATAATACTGAAGTTTTAGCTATTGTTGTTGTTCCTACTGTTGTTATTACTAGTTAAGGAATATATTGACCATATATATTCTCAATATATTGAGAATCTAGAGCAGATAATACAATAATTGATCTGTGAGCAGAGGAGGATTATCTAGATAATTTGGTCTGCTTCATGCAAATTGGATGTTAAATTTTGGTAAATTACACATCATTTGTCAATAAACAAGCTTTTAATAGCAACAGGAGAACCAAACAATTTGTATACTCACACTAATGAAATGGGGGAAGAAAAATGATGTGAAAAGAGGACAAAAAATTCAGATTTTACTTGTTAATATTTAGATATTGAGACATTTTTGGCTTAGGAAAAACTCAATGTTTTGAAACACTGAAGGCTAGCAGGAAATGCATCTGCTTGGATGTGGCAGATAACCTCAGCATTTTATGCCCCCCCCCAACAGCCCACCCTGGATATAAGCCATAATGATCTGTTACAGTATGCCAGTAACTACTGGTCTTTCTGAAGTTGTTTGCATTTTTCCCCACACCACATATTGATAAAGAGAAAAAATGGGAGAAGAAAGAGTTCAAAGATCATCAGTTTCCTACTGCTGGAAGGATCAGTCTAGAAAACTTAGAATGAGCATTGGTAGAAGTTACCGTGAACACCCTTTCTATCTACGCTGCAAGAGAGCCCAGGATGGGTTTTCCTATGACGTCGTTTAGCTGAGTCTGTACTAAGATATAAAAGCCAGCTCCCGGGAGAGACCCCAGCTTTGGTGAGGATACTTGACAGATTGAAAGGTGTCTCTGAAAGCACAAATGAATACAGAAATATGTCTTACCCTCTCCAGACGAATCAAGGGAGGGCTGGGCTCTCTTGCAGCATAGATAGAAAGGGCATTCACAGTAACTTCTACCAATGCCCATTCTCCTCCATGCTGCAGTCAAAAGCCAGGATGGGACATGCCAAAGCTTGCCATTGTCCACGGATGGTCCTCGTCAGGTCATCACACCAACTGTGGAACCACTTATTGAAGCACCCGTCTGCCGAAGGCTGCAGTCACTGAGGCAAAGGCATCCAGACCGGTAGTGTCTGATTGAAAGGAGACGGGGATCTCCATATGGCCACACGACAAATCTCCTTCAGGATGCTTGGGTTGCCCAGGCAGCAGAAGTGGCCATGCTTCTGGTAGAGTGCGCCATCAGACCTCAGGGAACGGAAGGGCTGCAGCTTTGTAGGCCTGCTCATGCAAGGACCTGACCCACCTATTAACAGTAGAGAAGAGGCCTTGATGCCCGCAAGTGAGAAGGGAAAAGGAAACAAACATGCTTCTGACTTCCTGAAGGAGGAAGTGCGCTTAATGTATATTCTAAGAGCCCTTCTTACGTCTAGCATGTGCCACTGCCGCTCCAAGTCATGGTGTGGGAGAGTACAGAAGTCAGGCAACACAATGTCCTGGGACTGTAGAATAAATGAGGGGTCCAGATGGAGAACAACCCTATCATCGTGAAAGGAACAAAGGTCCTGTCTGATGGAAAGAGCAGCAAGCTCAGAAAACCCTCTTGGCAGAAGTGATGGAAACAAGGACACTACCTTCAGAGTCAGAAAACGGAGATACATTGTTCATAAGGGGCTCAAGGGGGGGTTTCACTAAGGCGATCAAGGAACTATATAAAGCTCCCAGGAAGGATACCTGTAACCACCGGTGGGTACAGGTTGGAAGCCCTTTCAAAAACCTCCTGACTGAAGGGTGATGGGATAAGGAAGAAGCGAACCCCATGAAAGGACCGAGGAGAAGGCTGCAAACCTGCCTGCATAAGGTGTTGGGGCCAAACCTTTCTCCAGCCCATGCTGAAGGAAGCTAAGAACTTCTGCCAATGGGCTGAAGCAGGAGAAAGACCCTCCCTGAAGCACCATTGGAAAAAGCCTTTCAGGTGGCATCATAGATGCGCCTTGTATTAAGTTTGTGAGACAACAGGATAGTGAGGATGACCCTTTTTTTGGATGGAAGTCAGCCTCCTCTAAGCGCTGCCGCTCAAGTGCCACATGGTCAGCTTGAACCACTGGGGTTCTGGGTGGAGCAGGGCCCCTTGGTGAAGGGAGATTAGATGGCTGGGATCTCCAAGGAAAGCCAACAGATAGGTTGACCAGGTCACAAATCAGGACCTCCTTGGCCAATAGGTGCCAGGAGGAGGAGCCTGCTCGTTCCTCCAACATCTTCTGAATTACTGCCGGAATGATGAGAAGCGGAAGGTGTAGAGGAGACCTTGGGCTACCTGCACAAAGAGCATTGATCCCTCCACTCCCTGGCAAGGAAACCTGGTGAAGAATCTGGTGACTTGGCATTTTGAGGAATGGAGAAGAGATCCACCTCCGGTGTTCCAAATCGAGGGAAAGGTCTCTGAATAGAGAAGGAGGAATTGGACATTCTGCCTAGTCCGACTAGGTTCCTGCTGAGCCAGTTGGCCTGGAGTTTTTGACCCCGGGATGGTCCACCAAGATAACAAACAAAGTGGTTCTCTGCCCATAACGCCAACCGTAAGGCCTCTCTCATGAGGGCTTTGGACATCTTCCCTTGCTGGTTGACATGAGCCTTTGTGGCCATGTTGTCCATAAAGGTCTAGAACATGAGAGCCGTCACTGATTGCCTAAATGCTGAGACCCAGAAAATGGTCTGAGTTCTAGCCAATTTATGGGAAGGTCTGCTTCGACCTGGACCAAATGCCCTGAGCTATTCTGGCCTGCATATGGGAACCACAATCCAGGAGGCTGGCATCGGTAGTTATCACTAGCCTGTCTGGGTCCTGAACAGGAATCCCCTTCAGATTGATGGGGAACACCACCAATTGAGAGATCTCCGGATTTGTGTGCGGGAGAGGGACCTTGATGGATGAGTGGCTGGTTCCTGCTCATTGGTAGGGAAGCAGGAACACTTGGAGGGGTTGGGAGTGGAGCCAAGCCCACAGGACGATGCAATACAGAGAACCATCTCCCAAAAGTTTGGAACAGCAGTGACAGGGGGACAGTTTGATATTGCTGGATCTGGCTGATGATCTCTGCAAGGCCTTTCCATGAGCTGGGACAGGAAAACCTGGCACGGACGTGGTATCAATGATGCTCCCAAGTGTTGCAATTTGGTTGTGGGAGAGAGCTGCCTCTTTTTGGTGTTGATGGAAATCTGTGGCTCTGGAGATATGACAGGGTAATTTGCAGATCCCAATGAACTACATGGATGGGAAGAGGACAGAATCAAAAGGTCATCCAAAGTAGCATTGGGATCCTCACTGGAACAGAACACAGAGATGCTCATCAATGCTGCCAGAACCTTATGAAGATCCTTGGAGCCGATGAGGAGATGAAGGGAAGTGCTGGTAATGGGTATTACTGGTAATGGTTTCTGAATAACAGAAACGGAGAAATGGGCGGATGATGAGGCTAGTTTGGATTTGGAGGTAAGCCTCATGAGATCAGTGGAAGAGAGATCGCCCTTCCGAACGCTCTCTAAAATAGAATGAATTTTACATCACCTGTATTTTATAAATTGGTTGAGAAATTTTAGATCAAGGATGGCTCTCCACCCCCATCCTGAAGCTTTGGGAACTATAAAAAGGCAGAGTAAAGTTGAGAGGGAGAACGGTTGAATAGCCCTGACTTCAAAGAAGGTGCTGAATGGCCTGATTCACTGAAGGCTTGCCTTGAAATGTCCCGAGACAGGACAGATCAAAAATTTTTCTGGGGGTGGCGTTAGGTAGTCCAAGTTGTAACCCTGACCTAATAGTGTTGAGCATCCAGGCGTTGTCATGACTCCTCCCATGTTGGAGCAAGAAGCTAGGTGACCTTGATGGGTGGGGAGAACGAGGGTTTACTTAGAGAGATGGAAGGAACAACCCCTCCCTCCCAAAGGGCCATTTCCAGTAGAAGGTGTGTTGGCCTGCCAGATGCTTCCGCATGTTAGTCTTGGCGTTGGGAGTACGGCCTCTGAGAGCGGGGAAGTGAGATGAGGTCTCCACTCGAAAGGCAGGAGGGTGATAGTCGACTTTCTCCCAGAGGAAGAGAGAATTTATGTTTATCTCTGGTTCGATGAGAGAAGTTTCCACAGCATCGCTCCAAAAAGCTTATTGCCTGCAAAAGGAATGAAGCCAGCTTCCATTTCGTCATGACTCCACCTGCCAATTTCAGAGCCATAAAAGTTTCGCTGCTGCTGAAAGATGCATGGCCTTGGATGCAAAACTTGGCGGAATTAGAGTGGCATCCACAGTGAATTCTACCACTGCAACAATCTTATTAAGGTCTTGGTGAGACTGAGGTCAGAAGCAGGCAATCTATTCTGGAGTTGGCAGCCACCGTATGGATGCCCTCGTTGAAAAGGATGCTCTGTTGGAAGTCCGAACAGCCCATGCAGTGGCCTGGTGATTGTGCTTGAGGGTCTGTTTGGAACATTATCATCCGGTTTCAGGATATCTTCTGCTCCGTGGAAGTGCCAGAAGATGAGAACAAGGGCAGAACCAGAATGTCAACAGAAGACACTGCGCAGGCATTGTCCAGAGCTGTTGATGACATTGTAGAAATGCTTATTCCAGAGAAGCATGGGGCGGAGACCTGCCGAAGGGGAAGTGCACTGTTCCTTGACCATGTCCAGGAACAAAATGGGAGAAGGCAAACCTCTGCATGCCCACAGGCTTGGAGAAGAGCGAATCCCCTTGGCTAGAGGGATTTTCTTGTGCTCGTCACTTCGTCTGGTGACAGCTTGGCAGTGACCAAGGCCTTGCTGAAGTAATGGCCTGAAGAGAGTAGTTGAAGACTAATGCAGAGGAGGTCTGCTCTGGCGAGAATCCTCTTCCTCTGAAAGATTGTGGTCAAAAATCTCACCCTCTTCACATTCTGAACGAGAGAGTACTGTATTCAGAGGGTGAAACCCTTCCTTCCTCATCAACCTCCTCCCATTCTGGTAGAGAAGAAGGACCCCTGAAGGTCCTGGGGCCTGTGTAAATCATTTGCCTTCAGCAATCCCTGCCTAATGGCCAGTGAATGACAACATCTTGGATATCCCTGGTCTATGCTCAAAGGTAGAGGCAGAAGGTTTGAAGGTCCACTTCTGTGGGAGTGAAGGTGGCTTCAGGCCTAGATTGAGGAGAGGTTCGAGGCCTGGGGGGGGAGGAGCATAGGGCCCAAAGGCTGTTGGAAATAACGCCCAGATCTGCTGAGAATCCTGAGATACTGATTATACTACAAGAGCTTCAGGAGACAGGATGAGGATGGAAAGGCTCATAGATAACTTCTCCTCCCTGGGAGGCTTGCTGGGGACCATGAGTATCACCTGAAACATGCTGAATTTGCACTCCTTCTGTGAATAGTTCTGTTGAACTTGCCTTTCTAGGGCTGCACGTCTGCGCTTTTCTGCCTCAGAGCTTGAGTTGCCTTCTTAGGGGCTAGGGCCTTAGCTCTGATTTAGCAGCCACCTCCCTCTTGGACTGATTGGGTGCATTGCCTACGTCTTTTCTCTTATTGGGCTTAAGAGACTGTTCCACTGGGGAAAGCTCTGCCTGACCTTATCTTGCTCCATTTGCAGAATAAAGGCGTTGGGAAAGAACTGTTTAGAAATTTTGTAAGTCCTTTAGGGTAAAAATGGACCCGGGCCATTTACCAAAATGCCTTTCAAACTCGTGTGGAAGGCTTCATCCAAGATGGCCACTGGACTAGGGGAACAGGCTCCAAGATCGAAGAATCTCTCCTTAGTTATAACAGAGCACATTGAGAGAAGTCAGCAAGGGGAAAAAACGCAGGGCCACGCGGCCACGATCAGCTGCCTTGCGTCTTATCAGTTTGCTGAATTGTTTTTATTGCCTCAAAACCGCAGGCATGGGGAGGGTCTTAGATGCTGTCCCAGCTCGCCTGCACAGAGCTCTGTAACGCTGCCCCAATGTTGCAGGAGAGAGAGTCCTGCTCTCCTGGAAGACGCAGCTCCCAGATCCCTGGAGCTTCTTGAAGTGAGAAAGAAGTACGAAGATTGCTATGGAGTGCTATTTAACAGAAACACTTTCAAGAGGACACAGCTACTGACTGAAAGAGCTGAGTCAAAGCTGGGGTCTCTCCTGAGGCTGGATTTTATATCTTAGTACAGACTCAGCTAAATGAACATCATGGAAGGAGTCAACCAATCCTGGGCTCTTGATGCAGGCATGGAGGGAACTACACCACCTTCGGTCCATCTAAGTATAGTACATAAAATTATAATATTGCAATGTCTAATCCCCATGTCAATTAATACTTCAGCTTCAAGCATAACAATACAAGCAGCACAAATAGATACCAAACTCAAGTGTAAGCCACACCAAATTGATTGCAGGAAAACGAGTTCAGCAACAGGTGCGTCATATGCCTGACTCTGTGGTTTCTTCCCCAAACCCCAAAAACTTTAACCTTAGACTGGCTACTATTGACCTCATCCCTTTTTAAAGAGGTCTGTAGGGGGCATGCATAAGCACACCAACGTGCCTACTGTCCCTGTCCTATTGTTTCTTTTTATTTTTCTTTTATGTATCCATTTCATATATTCATAACTATGTTTATACTTATACCTGTTATCTTATAATCGCTTGACAAAATAAAATAAATAAAAAATAAATAAACATGATAAATAAATAATATGATAAATAAATATTGCTTCTGGCTGATGTGATCAACTAAGCTTACCTAGAAGCAGGCTCCACTGAGCAGAGGCACTTGCTTCCCAGTTTGCAAATTCAGGTTGGGTGGTGCTATATGTGCCCAAGAGAGTGTCTTTCTCAAACATGCTTCTTCAAAGGAAGTAAGCTTAGTTACGTTTCCACAAAGAACTCCCAACCAACTGAATGTTCCCTTAGAATGTATTTATGCCATACTGGTATCTGATGGTTAGAATCCCACATCCTCTCTATTTCAGTGAAAAATTGATTGTGAAAAAAGAATCCAGAGTTCGAGGAAAGAGGCTGTACACTTTTGACTCAGTGTTGATTTCTGGAGACTGCCTGGACTGGTTGCTGCAGTTTTCTTGGCAAGACTTTGAGAATGGTTTGTCCTTGCCTTCTTCTTAGGGCTGAGAAAAAGTAAGAGGCTCAGAGTCGTTCACAGCACTTTGGGCTAAAACAGGACTAGAACTCATGGTTCTAGGTCTCCTGGTTTCTAGCCTGATACCTTAACCACTACACCAAACTGACTCTTTTGTTTAAACTACACTTTCTTAAAATAATTATTGGCTTGTTGCCTGAAATAAGTTCAAATATTCAAATAGGCTAAATAGTTTCTTTTCTTTTCTTCTTTCTTTTCTTTCTTTCTCTTTCTTTCTTTCTTTCTTTCTNTTTCTTTCTCTTTCTTTCTTTCTTTCTTTCTTCTTTCTTTTTTTCTTTCTTTGTAAAAAGCATGCTATTAGAATATATAATCTTCAGAATATAAAAAGAGTGCAGATGCACATTTTGCATTTACTTGTCACAAAGAGCAAAAGATGTATAGTTAATACAGTATTAATTGATTGATTACTATATTTTTATGTTTGTCTTAGAGCACAACTCCAGTTGGTTCACAACAGCAATGAAACTACAAATCATAAAATGAATGATTTCATCTAATCCTCTTATCCAATAACTACTTCTGAAAAACTTTGTCAAGAAAACTGCAAGAATTTGTCCAGTCAATCTCTGGTCTGAATTGGAAGAAAAATATTACTTTAAGCTTTTAATAAAAATAAAAATAATATTTTTATTAAAAGCTTTAAGTGATATTATACTTTAAAAAAGAACCATGTATAGTTTTTAGCTTATTTTATGAGGTTTATATGACTTTTTTTCTGGATGATTTGCCTCCTTGCTCTCAACTATTCATTTCTGAAAATGTTGAACACAATACACCTTTCTGCACTTTCTTCAACATTCACAATATTAACCTCTGGGCCAGTATGGAAAGGAATTATGGGATCTCAGTTTGCTCAGATGCTAAAATGGGCAAAAGCTTTGTGAATAAGAGAAGAGCAAGAAATCTATGTTCTACCTACCATCAACATATAAGTAGTGGTATAAATGAAAGAGCAATTGTGTTTTAGGACTACACAACTTTTGAAAACTTAAAAATATTAGTAATAATATTCCACATTTTTTTAGTAGCAATATCTTATATTGCCTTATATTCCATTATTATTTAGATGTCTACTGGTAGATTTTTCTTAATTATAAATACCATTGATAAAGCACAACAGTAAAACCAGTATATAGAATGTTTTTCTAGTGAAAACAGTCTATCAGGGCAACCGGGTCTACCTAAATATGGGACGGAGCATACTGCTTCCACTTTTGCCTTTCAGACCCAATCTAGGGGGCCTTAAGAGGCATTCTTTTTTGCAACAAACTATTTTTTGTGTTGAATCTATATTTTACTGACAAATATTTATTTTTTTGTCAGTAAAATATAAATTCAACACCAGTATGTACAGTTCTTGTAAACATAACTATGCTTTAAGAAGAAATATGGAAGGTAACAATTGTGCATGGCTTAATTATTCTATGGCACAATTGGAAGCAGTGGTTATCTACATCATGAATTTCTCATGGAGCAAACATCCACATCTCTTTAAATACAGGAATTCCTTTTTTTAGCAACCAAAATTTGACCAGCAACTCAGTTGTTAACTGAAATGGTTGCTATGCAAAATTGTGATTGTGCTTATGATCTTACTTCAGATAGTCTTTGCTATATATTGTCCTGCAAAGGTCATAAATGCAACAATTGGCAGCAAAGTTACTTTTTCATCACTGTCATAACAATGAATGGTTGTTAAACAAAGTAATGACTAAACAAGTATACAAAAGTTTTTAGTAAAACAAAAATGTTAGAATTTTATTTTCAGTCCATCAAACTTACTAGTTTGATATAGTGCTGTCTTCTTATGGTACATGTTATCTTTATCTGAACAGACTTCTGGAAATGGTGATCATAATTTTTGACTAAATGATAAAAACTATACATACCTTGTTCTTCATAAACAAGGCCCATATTAGAGTGTGCCTCAGCTTCTTTCCTCCCACCATCAATTTTAATCAGTTGAGCAGTTTTGTAACATTGTTCATAGAAATAATTCCTTAACCATCTGTCTTCAGTCTTGTTGAAGCAATAGGCTAAATTCAGTTGATTAGAATAAACTTCTTCATAGTTTTCTTAAAAAGAAAAAAGAAAATGATTATATGTTAATAATATTGAATAAGCTTATTGAATAAAATATTGAATAAAATAAGTATAACTTGTTTTTGTTTAGCTTTTGCCATACTATAAAATGCTATATAAAACACTATTTTGTGCTATAACGTATTGTATATAAGCACCATTGTATATGCTATAAAACACATTTGCTGATATATATTTCAAAATACTTTGTGTCACTTCTCTGTTTATACTGTTAATTAATATGTCATCATTCAGTTCCTATTGATGTTTCCTTCTCACACACTTGTTACAATTGATTATGTGATATGACCAATATTATTTTCAGTATCCCACTTCACCAATGCCTCGTTCTGGTTTATTAGTCTACAGCATAAATAGGAAGGAGTTAATTCAACAACTATTAGCTCTCTGAATGATTTCCTCACTTGTAGAATTAGCAGCAATAAAACTACACCTAGTCTTAACATAGATTTAGGTGTGGCAAGTATTTAAGTCAAACCTATATTTAGAAGTCTACAATGTCATTCCACATATTTTCAGCTTCAGTTGGTTATACATCAGTATTCCAAATACAATCACAAGAAATGTATCATTACTACAATAGAACACATTGTTTAAACACTTCTTTGATCTATCTTCTCACACATTTTTTATTTTGCATTTATGAGATCTCATGCTTGTCAATCTTCATATGCTCTTCTTGGTATTTTTTGCAATCTACTACAGTTTTTGGTTAATAGAAAAATGTTCAATCTGAGCTGCTTAGAAGAGAAGTCAAATAGTTATGAATTGAATCTGATTTGAAAAACACACAGACATGGATATTAACACTATTATCTCCTTCACTAGCCTATAAACTTGGCAAAAGTTTCAAGAAATTATTGAAATCTTAAGGTCTGTCAATAACACTAAATAATAGATCAAATGGTGCTATCACAAACCCATTTTAGAAAAAAAAAATTACACATACATATAAAAAACATGGTTTTTAATATTACATAATGCATTCCATGGTATAGTTTCAGTCCTTATAGTTATTCACCAAGCCCATACAGCAGAAAATGATAACTATGTTAAATGATACTATATCTATATTATCTGGAAACAGATAAAAGAAAAGATAAAAAGGAACATTTCTGATTTGAATAAAGGATTATATAGAAATTAAAATTATTTTCTCTTTGCTACTGAATAGCAAAGCAATAAACTTCAGTAAAATTATGTAAATAACTTGAGGTAAGTACCCTAAAATTCTCAAGAGATGAAAGTTACCTGAGGCTGGTTCCTGTTAGTGTTGCAGTCTTGATTGAATGAACTTTAATGTGACCCTATACTATTCTAGTGTCTACCCACTCAGTGAATAAAGAATAAGCAATGCACCAAGACAACCATTTCAATGTAATTGTTTTAGACACAAACTGGTCAAGTGGGCTGGAATCGCATGAATAAAGCAAAGCAATGTTAAAACATTCTCTTTTAAAATGACTATATTTTAAAATATAGAAACCTCAGAAATAATTTTGCTTTCACAAAGCATTGGCCATATTACATTTAAAAGTATTTTAGTTTAACTTAAGAAACATATTAGCTAAAATCAATTTCTTCAATAACCCTTGAAGCAATTGTTTTAAATTTCAATCTCCAATCATTTTACAGTTAAACATTTGAATTAGAATATTACAACAATGATGAGCCAAGTAAGTACTTCGAAGGATTTGGGGAAGGTTGACAGATGAAGAGTTTTATAGTTCTGCAGCTACACTGTCCACTGACAGTAGTCAAACAGTTTTAAAAATCCAGGAATTTAGATACTTAAGTGGGTTGTCTTTTTCTCAAACATCTTTAGGTACCATCTCCAATGTATGATTCCTATACTGAAGGCAGGCCCTATTTACTTTCAATGTAGGGAATCATTGGGAGAAAATAATAAAAATAAAATTGTTTTCCTCAGGCAGACAGAACCAAATACAACTGAAAAAAGAGAGGTAGCCTAGATAGCCTGCAGGAGCCTCCTCTTATATGCTTCCTCCCTGTTACTGCTGCCCATACTACAAAGATCTTGTGTAGGCAGAATAACTTTGCTAACTAGAGGGTCTTTCAACGTTTTCTGGTAGACTGTTGAAAATATTGGTATTAGAAAATTCAAAGATTTTAATTTAATGTTTTTGAACTAGAGAAAGTGATAATCTAGAATTGGAAATGTGGGGATAATGTCCTAATAAAATTTAGGTATCAGTTGCTGTCCCTTTCTAGACTATGGCCTGCTGTTTGGTTAAGTCTTCAATACCTTCTTAAAAGAGGCTCCCTTGATTAAGATCATATAAGACTGCTCTTTAAAAACCCTCACTGGACTTGGAAAATGGTAACACCTTCTGACTACAGGCTTCCCCTGACTTTCCTTGTGGAAATTCAGTTGGCAGAGAGCATCAGAAATCCTTCCTCCCTCCCTCCCTCTCTCCTTCTGTCTTGAGAATCCATGAAATAAATATGAATAAATTTGGCCTGCTGGTTGGGATCTGAGATTAAATGCCTGATGCAATGATGAATTTGCTCTTGAATAATCACAGAAGAATTCCACCCATTCCTTGTTGGGATAACTTTTTTTGACTCCAAAGGATGTCATTTGGAAGCAGCAGTTGTACTGTCTAATATTCTTCCTGAACTCATTTGCAATAGTTCATCATTGTTACATAAGTTGAGTACATTAGGTAGAGGCTGCAAATTGCTTGTCCTAATATTTCCATTCAGCAGAAATTGGCGGTTTCTTTAGTGAATAGAAATGCAAGACAGTGATGGCAGACTTTGACCATTGCACCAACATCAGAAGAATTTTTTTGTTCTAGAAATCATGCAGTTTGCCTCATTCTGTTGAGATAAAGGCAATGTTGAGGCAAAGTGCACAACTTGCACATGCATTTCTTGTTGTTAAAGGCAGATTAATTACCATGTTGAGAAACTCTTATGGTAATTAACGCTTACTGCATATTCTTGCCTTTCTCTTGATCTTCTCTTTCCTGCTTCATTTTTTTCCTCATTTCCTCATTCTGTATCTTTCTTTGTTATTCTAGAGACATGGGGCTACATCAATTTGGTATTATCTTTTGACTGTGATAACACCAAAGATCTCCTTCTTTCACATGGCATAATTATACGGATATTTTATTTTATTTTTACTACAATTGTTGCATAATTGTTCGCACCTCAAAGCAATTTAGAATTTAGAATACCCACTGACTTCTCCATTGAGTTATAGGAATCTGACAGTGACAGTTTAGAAATAGAATCACATGACATCATAAGGGCTAAGGCAGGACTGGCCCATCTGATCTCTGACAACCAAAATAGGGACTGATCTAGGCTTAATTTCAAAGCAGGCAGCAGTTGAAAACTGAAAAAGAAAGGGGAAGGACTAAGATATAGTGGCAAATATTTTTGACCAGAGATCCATTTTCTACTCCATCTTCAGCTATAGCGATTCACTCGATGACTTTCAACCCAACTATTTCACAGGTAGGTTTGAAGAGATATAGGAGGATAGAGTACATACAATGCATGTATCTTGAGATGGGCTATAGATACAAGGGCATGTTTTTGTACCAGTGAAGAAGGGGCACCTAAAGCAATAAAAATATCCAAGCCTTTCTTCATAAACCTTCATGCTTTTTTAAAGAGTTACATAATGCATCAATTCCTTGCTCTGGATGGGGGAAAGAGTGAGGAATTTAGCATTACTCTTTGTTTGATTCTCTGCTTTTAGTCTGAAACTTAGGCAAAAGTTTTCTGAAAAGAATTTGTCTTCAGCTCTTATATGTTTCATAATCACCTGAGGAAATCATTGGAGAAACTAAAAGTTTGCAAATTGCAGAATCTAAAATAACAGACACTTAGCTAGATCGCAAAAACCTAAACGACCATTACATTACAGTGAAGAGCTGTAGTTTCTATATTTCTTCTTTACAGTATATTTCTTCTTTTCAGCCCAAGTTTGGGTGCCATACTAGAAATTGAGAAACAAGTTAAATTGTGTCTTTCATTCAGATGTATGTAAGTCTTTTCTGGCTTCAGAAAGGTCGCTGGTTTCTATACTATTTAAATTCAGAATTTTATCGCTAAAATGATAACTATCTGATATTAATTTGCAAAATCTGTCTTTACAGTATATTTTCTATGGGGCTCCTGGTCCCATACAATAACGAACATTATGTCCTGTCTATTCCTTGCACTAGTAGTAGGAAATCTACTTTTCTCTTTCTTATTTGAAGTCTAGCATTAGTCATTCATAACATATTTTAATTTCAGAACTGACAATCATATTGTCTTTTTCAAAATGATGTGAGGTTTCTTTCTTCATTTTTCTGTCAAAAGAAGCAGTTTCATGTGTTTTCTCATTTATCCATCTAGCTTCTCACATTTTCCTATCTTATGGTTTCAGCACATCAACATGAATTATATTTTGTTAAAAATTAGGGTATTTAAAAGTCTGCACCAATATACAGCCATGCTGCCTGAAAGGCAACATTCAATGACAAGATTATGAGGATTACAACTTAAATGAAAAACGTTAAGAATTTACATTTCAAATAAAGAAATACATGCCAGGTATAAGAAATGAATTNACAACTTAAATGAAAAACGTTAAGAATTTACATATCAAATAAAAAAATACATGCCAGGTATAAGAAATGAATTTGAAAAGCTACTGTATTTCTCTGCAAAGTGTGATGTTTTAAATTTTAAAAAGTGATATATTAAACAATGACTTTTCAAGAAAAGGGATAATTGAGTGATGATAGCATGAATACATTGAAAACATTCTAATCACTTCATTGCAGAAATT
The DNA here is from genome assembly GCA_004320025.1 of Laticauda laticaudata. Classification (NCBI taxonomy): domain Eukaryota; kingdom Metazoa; phylum Chordata; class Lepidosauria; order Squamata; family Elapidae; genus Laticauda; species Laticauda laticaudata. The sequence goes on from BHFT01054574.1 coordinate 34,909, forward strand.
CATCTTGTCAGCAGAATGCTTCGTTCTAGAATTGGGATTCATCATTTCAAATTCCCCATCATTTACTCAAAAAATACAGCTTAGCTGACTAGAGCTGAAAAATGCTATTTCCAGAAGAGTCTCAAAACTCACACATGAAACAACTGAAATCTTCCCTGAGGCACACATTGCTGCTCCATTACCCACAATCCCCATTTACCTGATCGCTGGGCTGCCTCAGCTCTGGTCAGGAAATAGTGAAGCTGATCCAGCTTATCAGGCTGCTCCTCGAGGGACTTTTCCAGCCATATGGCTGACCCAGGCCCTGCAGCCTCCCTCAAGGCATTCCACTTCTCTATCAGAGTAAAGAGCTCAGCAAAAGACTTGTGATAACCCTGCTGCAGCATGTCTATGCAGATGTTCTTCTTGTATGAATTCCGGTAACTGGGGATTTGAAAAGGCTGGTTTTAATTTTTTTTCATTCTTGATTATCATTTCTCCCTAAAAAAACTCACACAATATGCGAATATGATTAAGTATGCAAATACAATGCAAAGGTAATGCAGTACTTGTGACACCAGTTCTTCGTTTATTAAAAATGCCAGCATGTTTTTGAAAGAGACCAAAAGAAAGCTATAGTAGCTTTAGCTCTGTCAAAACTACATTTCTGCAATTGAAATCAGATAGAAATATTTGCTGAATTAATTCATTAAAAAAGCAACTCCTAAAATTTCTGATGTATGTTTTCTAGGATGCCTCTTCAATTATAAAAATATGCTCAGAGACATATTAACTCCAGAAAGATTGGACAGTGTGATTATTCAACTTTTCCAAGAGGAACAATCACACCACTATGTGACTGCAGACTGTGAGTTCACCAAGGATAACTGAGGCACAAAACATTCCATTCATTTCTCAGTGTTTTGATTCAATTTACAGTCATGTTCCAAACTACAGAAAGAAAAACAAAATGGAAAAGAGGAAACTTTTTTTGTTATTGTTTAAAAGACGACAAACAGAAAAGTTAAAAGATTTAGGATTTTAAGAATTAAGAATAAGAATTAGGATTTTTAAAAAATATCTGATACAGGATATTTCTTTTGTTGAATCCAAATTTAGCTTCTGACTTTAAAGACAGCAAAACAAAAATTTGCCACTGCATTAAGTAGGATTACACTGAGCAGCCAGTAGTAATTGATGTAATAAAGGTCTGGAAGTCCTGGAAAGCCCACTCAAACAGAGGTAATGTGATGTAAATGTTGAGTGCAAAAAAACCTTTTCACAAACATCTCTGAAATTTTGCATCTCTAAATTTTAAATTTTCTCTCCTAGAAAGCAATAGCTTATGACCACCAATGTTATCACCTTTTGTCCATGGTTGTTCAGTGAATCACATCATATGTTTAGTGAATCAACAGTCATTAAGTGAATCCAGCTTCCTCCATTGACTCTGCTTCCTGGAAGCCAGCTAGTAAAGTTGTAAATGGAGTTCATTGACCCCAGGTTGGTGCAACTGTCATAAATATATGCCTGTTGCCGGGGATTTTATGATTGGATGACTACAGGAAAACTGCAGCAGTTTTTTGTGTGAGACCAATCATAAGTCACTTTTTTCTGTGCCGTTGTAATTTTGGATGACTGTTAAATGAATGGTTATAAGTCCAAGATCACCTGCTACAGATATTTACTTATTGTGAATAGGGGATTCTGGAAGAAATATCAAAGAAATTGGTATTGTATTATATAGTGTTTGTGTGTTCTGTGTGTGTGTGTGTGTTGTGTGTGTGTGTTTTATTATATATATATATATATATATATATATATATATATATATATATATATATATATATATATATATATATAGCTAGTGTGCGTTGTTCCAGCTTCTTCGGGTATTATCCCAACGTCAGTAGTTCTGTTAAAGTTGCTAGCAACGTTTTTCAGCAGAATCTCATCTGCCATCATCAGCTTCTGCGTGGCACATGCACTAGCAGATGAAATTCTCTCGGAAACGTTGCTACAACTTTAACCAGAGACTACAAATGATCGTGTGGATCATACTACCGAAGGCAAACCTGAACAGCACACACTGTAAGGACCGCTGAAGCATTAAAAACAACATACTAATGAATATATAATATATCTAATATATATATTCACTCTGAGAAGAGCACGAGCTGAAGAAGACAAGCCTGAGATGATGACATGAAACTTCATCGAAACCGTCTGCCTAGTCTCTTTCCAATTCTACCGCGGGAGAAAACCGAATAACCAGAGTAACGTACCTATAATTATATATATATTATACTACTATATATTATATCATATATATATAATAATATACTATAGTATTATAGTTTGTTTTTTTATTAATATATGAATGAAACTATATAATAGACCTTGCAGATATATACAACAGTGGAGGGAATAATATCTTGCGGTGTGTGTCAGTCATGTACCTATCACGCGATGAGGTGGACCACATTACTTTCCACGTTGTGGAGACCAATAATTCGGGTCCTTACAGCGCCAATAAAACCCAGGGCGGCTTATAGTGGTTAGTAGAAGGAATACATTCAGCGACCATCTAGCCCTTGATTGATCCAAAGATCCGAGTGGAAGCAAAGTGTCGATATTTTTAAGTTTCTGTGCTGTTTACCATACAAGAGGACCTTGATCATGGGGATATACGCACTATTGCATTAACTGGTCAAAAGGGCCTAGCAATGAAATTATATTACCGATGAACTTCTCGGAAAACAAGCTGCACATGAAAAAACTGCTGGTGACCTTCCTACCGCTACACCACGAGATAATTTTTAATTATTGAACTTATGTCATGATTTGGAAGTTCCCAAATTCGCGCAGCATAGGACACTACTCCAGAGGGTAACACTATCCACTGCCCAGAGGATCACATTGGTTATTTGCTCCTCTCCCCCTCTTGAAGAGCCTTTATCACGCATCCCGCTGCCTTAAGAAAGTTCAAAGACTTTTTCCTAAACGATCCATTTTCCTCGGGAACCCTTCTTTTTTTATAAAACTTAATCCATAGTTTTCATCCAACAATATCGGCCCTCCCCAATAGGAAGTCCCAAAGCAATGTCTTTATTGTCATGAAATGATTAAGCCCCCCCACAAGAAACTTCAATTGGCCTATATTTAAAACATGCCAGGACATGACAGGGTGGGCTTGCCGTTAGGAAGCATACCTCTCACAGTTGCCACAACACCCGATATGGGATGTGCCCTGCGTTGAACCCCATACGAATGTGACCCCACACAAACATCCCGAGGTCATACCTCCCAACGCCCGATTTGCCACTACACCTCGTCTCCACCCGAAGACTCTAAGGGCGCGCGGCGCACTTAAAAGTCAACCCCTCCACAACATGCTCACGATGCTTAAGCCCATTTTCAGGCTCAACAAAAAAAATGAGACCCGGCCTTCTCAAATTATGATGAGAACACCACTATCAGGGTTTCAATTAACCATCTTGCCTGATGTGGGACAGACATCATCTAAGAAGAACACAGGAACCAAATAGGACTGCTCACAAAACCGCAGTGCTCTCCTACCGCCACCGACACGGCCATTAGCACAGTCTTTCTCGCAATTTGTTGTCAATTCTATCGTCGTCCTGCCGCTCCTCGGTGTTCAGGGAGTTTCGTGCTTCAATGCGTGCCATAGCCAGGTCGACTATGAATGTGACTATGTTTCATGTGTTTTATTTTCATATGTAATGAGTGTAACACTCGAATTTCACCGTGTTTTGATTTTCGTCTTGACAACGGATACAAGATGTACACTGAAGTTGGTGTTTGATTTTGTTGTACAAGGTGCAATGACAATAAAGTAAACTAAAACTGAAACAATATCCTAAAGAGAAAATAGAAAAGGTCTTAAAAAGGCATCCTTAACACAAATAACTAGGTGGATAAATGGTATCCATAAATAAGACAGAAAGTGCCTCAGTGCAGCTTCTTTTAACATGACCTTTTTCTAATCTTTACCTATGATCTAGATTTTTTTTAAAAAAATACAGCACTCTCCTAATAAATCAACTACCAGCCAATTAATTATGTTTGATTGTTTAATTCTGATTTAGGACGGTCTTTGAACTCAGCTACGCTTGTTTGTAGATTATTTGCATTATTCACATGAGTGAACCTAGTTTATTAGCATGTAACTCTTAAATTTGAGATGTACATTTATCACTGGTAAGGATAACACATCATATTGTCAGGATCTGCTTAACTGAAGTTTCTTAAGTAATCTAAAAGAGTTCATATTTACTCTATATTACATAATGCACATATTACAGCTTGTGTAATGTGGGAGGTCAGATTATGATACATGACACATATATTACTAAAACAAAAATATGATTTCTTTAGTTTTGATTAATATAATGTGATCTTGGTTGTACTTTGTAATCAGACAATATCTGTGCAATATTTGTCATAAAAATGTGTTGTCATAAAATGAATTTTGGATTCCGATTTATGCTTGAATAATCAGAATTTACATTTGCATTTAAACATTTTATCAATTAATTAATAAAAATTGAAGACAAAAATAGGATAAACTTTATAGAGCTTTACGGAGCTGTCACCAAAAATAAAGTAGTATACCACAAGGTACATGCAAAAGATTTTTGATTATTAAAATCTCATAATGTATTATGATCCTGTTGGTAAACAATCATTTCCGAATTGCAATAATATCCTGTTAGTTATACAATGTAACTAAACTTGAACATTCATTTTAGAATTATGTTTTATAAATCAACAACATTTAATGAAATTAATGTTCACAAAAATTATCTCCCACAACAGTTTTTCAATAATTATAATGGCCTCTGGGGGCCTCTACTGGAAACATAGCAATACTGCAGTTAAATATTACTGTTCAAGCAATACTCAGAATAAAATGAAAGTTGTGAAACAGCAAATATATAATGTTTCCATACACTGGGTCTGATACTTGAAATATTATTTCCCTGTGAATGTTCCTACTAATTTCAAAATGACTGCATCCATTTTAAAAATGTTAGATGATAAATGTCGTAGCAAATTCAAAATTATAGTCGCTCTCAAAATAATTATACTTGTTAAAAGCATTTAAATTGAGATTTTGGTGTTTTACAGCTAAATAGAGAAACCACTCTAATTTAGTGTACAATCTTAGTGCGCCTCTAGAATGGAGAGGATGGCAAACGTGTAAAAATGATAATTAAAAAAGCCAGTTGCAGACAATGTAGGTGTTCTCATACAGAACTTACTTTATTTGCTGTGATGGGCAACTACTGATTTTTTGCTCAAAGGAAATAGTTAATATGCTGTCCAAACTTTAGTTCACAGTTGTGTAAACTAAAATTTCATTATACATTGATGTATCATAGCCCTTGACTGATTTTATTTATTTGTATCCTTCCTTTATTATTTTTACAGCAAACATATCCAATACAGCTTCCGCCTCTTATTTTCTGCATAACAACATGTTGGGCTGAGAGAGAGAGAGAGAGAGAGAGAGAGAGAGAGACTGTCCCAAAATCACCCAGTCGGCTGTCATAGCTAAGGCAGGACTAAAACTCATGGTCTCCTGCTTTCTAGCCTGCTGTCCTGGCTACTAAACCAAAGTAGCTCTCAAAACATCTTATATCAGTCTCTTCAGAGTTCATTATTTAAAAAAGATGAGTTGAGCATCACTAAAACGGTATCATTGCTATTTACTGTCTCTATTTAATTCCAATTTGTATGTTGTTCTTTTCCCCTGCTTCAAGTTCATACATAATTTAATTATTTATATTTGTCAACAGGTGTAAGACTTTTCATTAAAAAGATAATATTATACTTTCTAATTTTAAAAAGCTTAGCCAAGTCATAAGATATAAAGTTTGAAGCTTCTTTCCCTCTGAAGCTGAGAAAAGTACAAGATAAAACTGTTATAAAAACATATTATTTATTCAAGTTCTTAAATGGTCAACTTTTCAGGAATTGCATATTTGGCAGGTAACAAATATTCTTTAATT